>SNQJ01S0175949.1:0-20031 GCA_010110895.2 Picea sitchensis | reverse complement strand
TTTCATTAATATATTCCTTAATATTAAGAGTGAATATGATATTTGTTGACATTTTTAAAGCATAGGAATGTTGGAATTGAAAGTTATTAGATAGATAGAATGCATATGCACTAGTGGTCATGTTAGGAGTTAATACTTGGTGCATATATACATGATTTAGGGCATATGGAAATACTTAGGCATGTATACATAATATACTTATAGATTGAGAGTAGTATGCTATCATATATGCAATAACGAGATTATAATGATTAAATATGTCTAATGATGGATTATGTAACCATGAAAAGGTTGATAACATGGATAAAGGTTATATGTTGTAGCTACATATGAAAATCAGTCTTACAAAGCAAAGATGAGGAAAAAGAAATGATGATCTAGCTGTTGGTGAAACAAGTATGTGAACCTCTACAAGACACTGATTGATCAGGTAGCATCAAATAAGTTGATAGAAGCCATGCATGTATGGATTTAGTATGCTTATGTTGCATACATGTTTAAGGGGATTTATGTAATAATTCCCTTTGTCATGATTGATATATGAATTGATAAGATTATTTGATTTGAATGTATTTATGGGCATGAAATTCCACTTGGTGTGGTAAAAGAAAAACGATATGGACATATATAAATTGTTAATTTTTGAATGCATTCATGTGCAATAAATATCATGTCATGTTGTGTTGGTTATGAGTAATAATGAAGGTAGGTCAAGAGATATAATAATGTTATAGAAGTGAATTCCAAAAGAACTAGCCATGTGTGAGGCCATATGCAGTTGTATATGGAAAGGATATAACACTACAAAAGTGTCCAATGGTCTACCTACTTGTATTGGTGTCCTAGAATGTAACTTTCTTACAAAAAAGGAATATCACCTTTAGAGGGGAAGGGTTCCCAAGGGACTGTAGTGAAGAGAATGGAAATTCCTTCTAGTATAGCTGAGGGATTGTTTATAAAAGAAGGGGTATATACCTTGTGTTGTGTTGGAATAAAGAGAAAGGTGTTGAGATGGCCGAGCAAGTATTGGGGAGGTGGTTGGATGATGTGTCAAGGTGTTGGATAGATATTCCAACTCATAATGGTGGAATACATGATACACAAATATGGTATTCTAGAATCAATGCAAGGATGCATTGAGTAGATGTGCATGCGAAGTTATCAAGTGTGCAGTGGTGAATATGCACACATACATGATAGTATACATATGCTTGATTCCATTATTTGAACACATTGTGTGAACGCATGATTATATCATATTTCATTGAAATTAATACGTGAACAATTGAAATGATGAAATTTCTACTAACTCATGAATTTGAGATCACTTTAGGATATTTTGTGGATGCAATGAAATAAATTGTGTGCCAAAGTAGTTGTATTTGGATGGAATACACAAAATATATATCGAGAGAACATAGTTGGGGAAATTGATGACTATTAAAAAATGGAAAACCCGGGAAGAAGGAAAGCTATGGATTAGAGGATTCTAGTGGATGTTTGGAAGTAAGGTAGTGCTCTCCTTGCATGTGAAAACCTTGTCCAAATAAATCACCCGAGGGGATGTTTAGCAGAGAATGGGGTGCCTAAGCCTGGAAGGGTGAGCGTGGAAAGGAAGAGGCAAATTAAACGAAATAGTTGTGAAACATTCATGTGGCATGATGGTTAAAACGAAGAACAATGTGTTAGAAAGAACAATGATTTAAATTCTTGCATGTGGCAATTTTGTGAAGTAGATAAATAGCCCTACAAATAAGTATTAAAATAATATTTCATACTTATCTTATAATACATGCTTACATTATGGAGTCGAGAATTTTTGTGAATGAGATAATTGTTGCATAACAATGACTATAACAAGCTTGTATTTTTTTATGGTTGTTATAGGAACAACTAAAGAATGAATACATGAGTTGAGTACTTAGAAAGAATAACACCAGGGATGGTGATATTCCAAGGGGGGGAAGAATGAAATACCCCTATGAGCATATTGTGTGGAACCTGGAGGATACTATCAGCTATACCCAATATGCATACTAGACAAGAAGATCATAGTGGTCAAAATAAAAGGTCTTGTGGACCTACTATAGTCCTAAAGAAGAAACATGGGAGATAGAAGATGTGATGCGGGAGGAATACCTACATTTGTTTCAAAATTTTAATGTCAAAAAAATTATTTTACATATGCATGGCAATGCACATCGAGTATGGTGCAAACTTTAGGGGGAGGGGAATGTAACGCCCCAATTTTGATCCTCAAATTAGAAATGAATACTTGTGTATACAATGAATGGTCGAGGGACAAACGATGCATTATGTAGATATTTTATAATTAATATTAATAATAAAAATACATCACCAACTACATATAAAGAAGGACAAAACACGGGGGGGATATGACTCCACGAGCGAAGGATTAAATGGGGATTAGGGGGATCAAAAGGGGGCCAATGTAAAATAATATTAATTAAATCATATGCCTAACTCCTTCTCTGATATTATTCTAATTTATATCAACCTTGGGATTAATTTCCAAGTGAAGTATGTGGGATTCTTAGGAAGGCACATGGTAAGATGGGAGCATGCAAATATAATCCTTGAATTTTGGTTGTTGTGGGTGTTGAAAAATGTTTCCCCTGTGGACAGGTGAAACTTCCCTTGGATTACCAGACCCCTATACCAATACAAAAACACTACAAGTGGACACTAACATCCCTTTAAACTCATTTTAACCAATCAGAAAGAGAGAGAGGGAGAAAGGGCGTGATGTACCTTTTTATGAAGTTCGTCCTCATCGATTCCAATCCTTGAGATTGATATTCAAACCCCCTAGTGCAACTTGATACCTACAATAGGTAGCAAAGAGAAACAAGTATCCCCTACTCTAGTTGATTAGGTAAAACAAATTCATCTACGAAGATTAAAGCAATTGTATAAAATCATATGCGAGAATACACAAGCTTGAAGGAAATAGGACAATTATATTCAATGAGAAAAAAAGAAAGAATACTTACATACCATGATTGATGTTGTAGTAGTATCTCCAAGCTCTCCTCATCCAACCCTTGCACGAATGAACCAATATAAAAATGATGATACTTTACTGATTTCTTCCCCCCTTTTCACCTTGGAAAGCCCTCAATATATAGGCTTGAGAGGCACAACCACCATGATAAAATGAGGGATATGGTTGAGGATATGGATCCTTGAGGTTGGGATCAGATCCTAAGGTGAAGCCATAGCATGAGGGTCGAACACAACCAACCCCGTCTGGAGAGAGTTGGCCTATAGAATAAGGTGGATGAGATCCCCATGTTCCCTAAACAAGAATGGCGCTCCCCCTGAGTGAGAGATAGGGAGCCATAATAATAGTGTAGCTCCTCTAGAATTTTAGAGAGGGCACCATGTCCCTCCCCCATCATAGCTAGGGGGGTGCCACCCTTCATAAATGCTAAAATATAGGTCAAATTTTCCAAGAAAAAGGTGTGTTTTGACCTTGAAATGATGGGTTTCTTCCTCCAATATGACTTCGAGGTCATGGAAAATTGTTTTCATGGTTTCAAGGGGTGGTGACAACTAAAAAATTGAATGCAACACTTGGGAAGGAGAATACGACACTTGCAATAGTGTATGCGACACTTACCGAGGTGCATAAATCACTTTGCGACACTTAGGGTGAGATACCTAGGTGTGAAATTTTGGTGTGTAACATATTACCCCCTAAAGTGTGAGGTCAGAAGAGACACTGATGGATGAAACACTTTAAAAATTCTTCAATGCAAGGGTGTTGGAGTGGGAGAACCTGGAAAAAGATACAAACAATCATCAAACAATATTAATATATGTTCCATTTCTCAGGCAGACATACCTATGCTCATAATACAAGATGACTCAAAGCACGACCACCGACCAATACATTGGGGATCCATAAAAGTATTGACTAAGGATATGGCCACAAAATATACAATGTGGATCCATACCTCCATGACATGAACTAATCGCATCCATGAAAAATACAAAGTGGAGCTACAATATGAAAAAACATAGCCACATATCAATACAATGTTGATATATGTGACAATATATATATTAGTAAGTTTTCTAGCATGGTGATTGTACTAAAATATTTTACATGCTCAAATTATCTCCATCACATCTTGGGAAAAACATATAACAGAGTGAGAGCCCAACCCAGGGTCTTCGTCTCGATCTCAATGCGGTACGAATCTAACCATGTTAATAAATGACTTGATGTTGAACATGGAAGAAACCACTTGATTACTACTCATTGAGGTATACCGTTAACAAGTGTGAGGGAAATCACCAATGATGAAAATGACTCCCAAGGTACCCTAGTACATTCTAGAGAATGTGAATAAATGAGATGAGGTTGAAAATGCTTGGAATAATCCGATCATAAGTCAATGATGTAAACCTATTGTTGGAAGCAAGGAGTTTTGCCATTGAGGCATGCAAGTCCCAGGTTACTAAATGGTTTATAAGTCTAATTCCAAGATAATGTGTTGAAGTAAACATGAATATACTCATCGAAGGAGGTCCATGATGTATCCCCCATCATCGACATGAAACTGACATAGGAAATTGATGTGAGATGGTGGATCGAATGAGTATGGACTAACACAGGAAACATAAATTGGTAATATTGCAAATGGATGGTTTGAAGTGAAACTTCCCTTGAACATGATGAGGAACAAAAAGTGACTTGGAATCATTGACTCGACGAGTACCAAGAACGTAATGTGACAGAAATAAGAGAACTCTTTGACTGGAAAAAAACAGTATAACGACCCATGGAATTGGTATGAATTAGAGACAAGCAGATTATACAACTATAAGACGAGACGTAAACATGTGCCATTTTCAAGGGAGACAATAGTTACCATAAAGGACTCCAAAAACTCGACACACTTCCTTTAAATTTTTACCCCATCATGATTGATGAGTACCTCTTTATTTTTTAACGAGCTTGAGGAGGATAACAGATGATCAGTATATCTCATCCTTCGTATGAGTCCCTCATCACATGTTTAACGAAACTGAAGAAGGAGGTGTTTGGTCCTATATGGTACCTGGAGATTTGACTCACATAGGTCCTTCAATGCATAGTTTTAAGAGCCCAAAGAAGGTAAAATCAGTGGTTTTTCATGTTTAGAGAGTCTGAAAAGAACTTAAAGATGAATCCATGGATGACTTTTTCGTAAATTTAGTCTCCCAAGCCCGAAAAAAGTGTAAAAACATATAGGGGAGAACTCTTCTAATCATGATTAAATAGAGTATTATTTTTTTGTAATTAGTCTCGTGAGGCCGAAAAAGATATAAACTACCACTCGAATGACACCCTTTCAAACCTTTTAACGAGTGTGAAAGGAAGCAAGCTCACTCAACAATCTTTTCATGTTTAGGGAGTCTGAAAAGAGTTTAAAGGAAACTCCAAAGAGTTCTTTTTTTGTATATCTTTTACGAGTCCAAAAAAGATATAAAAGTATACTCGGTAAACTATTATCATGTATTAACGATCAAGAGAAATAAAAAATACTGAGCCCGTTCTAGAAAATACTGCTACGTTACGATGGGAAGGACCCTCATGTGAGGATCACTCCTAGCAATGTGTCTCTCTAGAGGTGTTTTCCCCCCAACTTGCTTGATAGAAGCTAGTGGATTCGATCCAACGTGATGTCCAGAGGTTGGAGACCTAACCCCCAAGAATTTTTTCCTCCGGTGACTCTTCATCTTTCCTCGTTTAGGCATCTGGTTACCAATAGGAACATTTTCACTAGGTAGAGGAAAATAAGGTTCAAGTACTAGATCCATAGTGAAACTTGATTCTAATGGAGAGGGGTCTATTTCATTTTTTAACAATATTGATAGAGATAATGAACTATTCTTGTAAGCGTCCATTTCATTTTTTAATGATCTTGACACAGGAAAAGAACTATGCTTGTCGAGACTAGGTACTACCAAAGGATCAAATAATTCTAAGGATTGTCGCACTTGAGTCGAAATCATATTTAACATGGAAACCTATGCGGTGGCAGGAGCGGGCAAAGGAAAAACCCCCATGAGCGAGGAACCATTAAGAATTCCTACTCCTACACTCTCCAAACCATTCTGTCCTAGAAAAGGGACATTATTAATTGCAACATTGTGGAGATCTGGAGTTGTATAGTCAAGTTGGTCAAAAGTGATAATTTTTCCTTGAGGGGGAAATTGTAAGATACAAAACATCGAAGATGCGACCAAAATAATTGCATAGAACAAACTACGACCAAGTAACAAATTATAATCCAGAGCGTGTCGACCACTTCAATATCGATCGAAACAATATTACCCTTCAATGTCAAAACAAAAGATTGCAATAGTTTGTGAGGTTGGAAACCACATCCATCAAACACTTTCAAGGTGGTAGGGCACTGGGTAAGTGTAGGAGAACTAAGGGCTCTCCAACAACGAAAAGACATGACACAGATGGAGGCTCCCTCATCAAAAATAGTGCGATGGATGTTCTTTACACCAACCAAAACTTGAATTTGGAATGCTAAGTGGTGGGAGAGCCTTTCCTTAAAATAATCCAGATTAAACATAACCAATTTCGACTCCTCAAGATCCATGGCTCCAATGGATGACAACAGGGTTCTACGTTGACTTGAACAGTGTTGTAGAACTTTAAGTGATCACATAGCACAAGGTGCTTGCGTGGAATCTTAAACAATGTTATAGTTTTTGGTAGCATGGGAATTTGGATTAAATGTCGCTTTTCCAATTACTCTCTTGGGTGAGAGCAACGTTGTGTCATAAATTGGTTTCTCAGTATGAACATGATTGGAATATGGAGGATGAGTGTAACCAGAGGGTTGATCAACAAACTTTCCTTTAGTATGATCACATGGAGGAGTATCATGAGTATTTTCTTGAGTTGTGAAATTAATCATCTTAAACATATACACCTCAAAGGTGCTTATGGAAGCATCCCCATGGTGGGAATGACTTATGTTTCCCCCTTGCAGAAGGGAAAAATTTCACGCAAAGAAATGTTGTTGCTGAACCGGTTGGGAGGTACCCTTAAAAAATTTAGCGACAACCTCATGATGAGGACAATATTTCATGCAATGGTATTCCTCACAGATCATGCAAGGAAACTTAGCCTTCCTAGTTGGTGGAGTATCAACAATCTTAGTAGTATCCTGATGGTAAGAATATTTCTTGGATTTACCCTTGTTTTTCTTCTTACTTCTTGGTTGTTGATATGAAGTGAATTTGATCACTCTCACCTCAAAGGTTTGAGCAGGAGAGGAAGTAGTTTTGGTGTCTAAAATGAAACTAGGTTCTAGAGCAGGTCTTGATGAATTGTTCGACGGACGAAGAGAATGAGGGATCATATCGTAAAGTGTGTCATATTGGGAGTAAACCAAGTCCAAATACTGTGCACAGATGATAGCCTACTCCTCAGTAACAATGTTTCCCATAAAAACATCACGAGCAATGGGAGGAAAGAGAGAATTGGTAAGCCAATCCGTGAGGAGTTGGCATGGAATTCGAGCTTTAATAAACCATCTCCGTTGTCTCCAATAATGAATATGATAAGATATGTGGGTGGAAGAGGATTGTTGGAGTGAGGTAAAAATTTATGTACCAGTCTCATACCGTATAGGTAGCTGAAAATGCATTAGAAAAACCATGACAAAAGAATTAAAGTCGACAAAGGACTCACACACAACTCAATATACCATTTCTCAACGACACTTGTAAGTGTTCTCTAAAAAAGTATCAGACGAATGGAATCATCCATTAAAGAGTTGAAATAACACCATAAATGGAAAGTCATAACATGATTGTTAGGATATTCCCTAGGTTTTTCGTCGAATTTCAGGATGTCATATGGTATTTTCGCAGGGATGGAGGGCCAAAATGGGGCATGTTGAATGGGATTGTTTGTTAAACATGACATATATGGTAGATCTAACGTATCCCAGAATGGAAGATGTCGATTATCCTGTGGATACTGGTTATAACCATATTGTGTGGGCACACCAATAGGACCATATCAAGATTGTAGAGAGATGACAAAACTATATGGTCCTCCCATATATGGTGGCTACCCAGGTTGTACACACATGTAAGGTGGTTGTCTTGGTTGTCCACCCACATACTGTGATGGACCACCTACATACTATGATTGACCTAACGGTCCCCCAATGTATGGTGGTTGAAGGTATTGTTGTATAAGAACCATGGGGTTTATAGATTTATAGGGAAACGTTCCCTACGAAGGAATGCCTATTGGATTAAGTTGAGCCCACAAAGGATTCAAAAAACTTGGATATGGATGTCCATGATACAGGCCAGTAGTAGTAGGGATAGAAGGACTTGTAGGAGAAACTTACCGCCAGGCTTGTTGATGTTGCAACCATGTAGGTTTTGCAACCACATAGGTTTTTCAACCACACAGGTTTTGCAACCACATAGGTTTCCCTCCTGTAAAAAGTTTCCCTGCAACTGAAGGTTTCCCCCTAGCTGAAGGTTGGCCTCCCATTGAAGATTGATCTCCAATATAGGGTGTAATAATATACAATGTGTGATATGGACGTGGGGTAGCTTGTGTAACCATGTTTGTGTGAACGAATTTACTGCCTACCATTTGACCGATGGAATGAATAAGTAAGGCACTTGGTGTGTGCATGTGCAAAAATAATGGAGCAAGAATATTACCTGACCCATGTGCAAAAGGAGATGTATGCAAAAGTGGTTGATTCAAGGTTACTTGGGTCAATGATGTTTTTGGTAAAGATGAAGCACCGACAGTATCAACTATAGAAGTTGTGGAAAAGGATAAATTCCCAAGTCCTTCAGGAAAACCAAAAATTGGTGGGTTCACGCCAAAGATGGTGTAGTGGTTGAACCAGGTGGTAAATAGTAAGAAGAATAGGCATAAAAATATCTCATAGATGGTGGATCAATGAGTGGTTTTCCAAGTGGATTAGTAAAAAGAGGATTCACATAATATGCAATGATTTCTTCAAGGTTGTGATCGATTCTTCAATGTGTTGGCCACTTCTAGGAGCGATTCTCTTGGTTTTAGAAGTGTGATTTGCGATCATTCCTTCATAAGAAATATTTTGTTGAGGTTTCTGAACGTCAAGTTCAATACTTGAATATTGTGAAATACCTGATCCTAATTCCAACTTCGAAAGTCAAAGAAACAAACTCCTATGAAAAATAAAAGAAATCAACCAAGCAACAATAGGCTCAAATATCTTCGGAAGATGGGATATCAAGCCACCAACAAAGAAGTAAGAAGCAGTTACCCCGACCTCCACGTAAAAACCATTCTCTGTGAAAGAAACCCTCACTTTCATGGGATCACCCTCCAAGGGTATTGAGAGTGTGATAGGAAGTCTACCCCAGGTACCATGGGAATCCCCCCACAATCACCTATGTCGGTACCTAGGAAAGGACACTAAGGTTACCAACTCGCAGTAAGCCTCCGAGTGGGTACAATCTATATTCAGGACCGAACG
This sequence comes from Picea sitchensis, assembly GCA_010110895.2. Classification (NCBI taxonomy): domain Eukaryota; kingdom Viridiplantae; phylum Streptophyta; class Pinopsida; order Pinales; family Pinaceae; genus Picea; species Picea sitchensis. The sequence goes on along the minus strand of SNQJ01S0175949.1, from coordinate 10,495 downwards.
CATGGGAAGGATATCAAATTTCGAAGCTCTTCCAGAAGACTAAGAACAAGTGGACCAATAGACTCTATAGGATCCCGAATGGATTCAAATTTCACAAAGTGCCAAGACCAAATGAGTTAGTGACACTTCAGGAAGGACCCCCAGTATACTATATTTTCGCTATGATTGGTCAATCTTTGGAGGGGTAATCTCTGTTGTTCTCTCTCATGTGACCTCATGTTTATACCTTGAGTGAGAGGGGCTTCCCGGCTATGCTTATATGAAATATGGATTTTTACACTCTTTAGTGCTCTACAGTCTGTTTAATAGTGTTGGACAATTTACTCACTTTCCTAGTCCAAAGACCCTAATCCTATGCTATTGTTGGTGTGCTTATATAAAAAAAGTTGATTTTATTAGCACGTGGTTTATTTTAATGGATTTTACTCAAAGGGTTCATGGAGATGAAACTGATGATATGTAAGAGACTTGAATCCAATAGAATGAAAAAGAATGAGATGCAATTCGTTCTTTTCAATGAATTCTATGTATGGGAAGGAGAAGAGTTCTATTCTTCTTAACACAACAAAGAGCTCAAAACTAATGCATTTTTTCAATTACAAGGATCAAGACGATGCCAAACTACCAAGAAAATGTTTCTGAAAACTGAAATTCACATGCAAACCTATCTCTTTTTTCAAACATAAACCAAAACAAATTTCCTAACGAATGAAAAAAAATTCTTCGTTTGATTATGTATGCAAGGAGATATGGAAAAAATTTCGCTTCTTAAATTTCAAGTGAAATGAAAGACGTCTATGTTCGACACAAAGAAGTACGAGGTAAAAAAGAAATAAAAAAAAGTGCACTCAGAATGTTGAGAAATGAAAGATAATAAGTAGGGGATAACATGTTCAATCAAGAACTCAAATATGCAAAAGAGAAAGAATACAAGAACTCACGAAGATACTCAAACAATGAGAAAAATGAGAAACAAGTAACATAATTCAAGTTGGGTTGTGGTAAGCAAGAGAGTCCTAATCATCCAGAAAAGTGAGACGTTTCAATGAAGACAAAAATTCTCAATATCAAGCAACCTTTGCAAACCCTAGTTGGTGAACAGTCCTAAACAACCAAGAAATCTTAAAGCTTTGCGAGACAAAGATTAGACAAACTCAAAGGTAGGGATAACCAAGGGATATTTTTAACCCAAGGGGACCACAAATAGGAGAAAATTTTCAAACTCAAGGAAGAAACATAAATGCATGATAAATATCAAATTCACAGGCCAAAAGAAGTCAAAGAAAATCAAGATTATTTGGGAAAAAGGCCCCTCACAATCAGACTGAGAAAGAGTAGGCAGAAGGAAGCAAAAAAACCAAAACAAGGGGATTGGTGCCCCTGTTCGCAAGGAGATAGAGTGCCAATTAGGGGCATGACACCCTGTAGGAGGTTCTAGGGTAGCACCAATAAACTAATAAAACCCTCTAACAGGCCTCTAGGGAGTGCCAATTAGGGTAATGGCACCCTGGTGTGAACTGCAAGGGAGTGCCACCCTTCTGAAAAGTTCAAAAAATTGGTCAAAAAGGATAAAAAATAAAAAACACCAATCAATGACTTTGTGATCTCTTCGGTGAAGAAGAGGGGATGGGAAATAGATCAAAATCAAGAACCAAACAAGATCTAATAATAGGCAAATGCTTTAGATGATCCAAGGAAATAATAGTCAAAGTCCTTCCCTTGTGGATTCACCAATTTATTTTATGGAATGTTTCCCCTACAGACATGTGAAAGTTCCCTTGGATTACCAGACCTCTATACCAAGATAGAAACACTACAATTCGACACTAACATCCCTTTAAACTCATTTTGACCAATTAGAAAGAGAAAGGGAGAAAGGGCATGATGTACCTTTTTACCAAGTTTGTCCTTGATGCTTCCAATCCATGAGCTTGATCTTCAAACCCCCTGGTGCAACTTGACACCTAAAATATGTAGCAAAGAGAAACACGTATCTCCTACTCTAGTTGATTAGGTAAAACAAATTCATCTAAAAATATTAAAGCAACAATAGACAAGCATATGCGAGAATACACAATCTTGAATGAAATAGGACAAGTATATTCAATGAGAACCAATAAGAGAATTACTTACAGACCATGATTGATGCTATAGCAGCCTCTCCAATACCTCCTCGTCTAATCGTTGAATGAATGAACCAAGATCAAAATGATGATACTTTATTGATTTCTTCCCCCATTTTCACCTTGGAAATCCTTCAATATATAGGCTTGAGAGGCACAAGCACCATGAGAAAATGAGGGATATAGTTGAGTATATGGCTCCTTGATGTTTGTATCACATCCTAAGGTGAATCCATATCATGAGGGTTGAACATAGCCAACCCCAATTGGAGAGAGATGGCCCATAGAATAAGGTGGAGGAGATCCCCCTTTTCCATCAACAAGAATGGCACTCCCCCATAGTGAAAGATAGGGTGCCATCCTAATAGTGGAATTCCTATAGCATGGTATATGGGGCACCATGGCCCTCCCCTAGCATGGCTAGGGGGGTGCCACCCTTCATAAATGCTCAAAAATAAGTCAAGTTTTCCAAGAAAAAAGGTGTATTTTGACCTTGAAATGATTCCTCCAATATGAATTAGGGTCATGGACAACTGTTTTCATGGTGTCAATGGGTGGAGACACCTAAAAACGTGAATGAGACACTTGGGAAGGTGCATACGACACTTGCGATAGTGCATGCAACACTTACCAAGGTGCATACACCACTTTGCGACACTTGCGACAGTTAGGGTGAGATACCTATGTGTGAAATTTTGGTGTGTAATAGTGGGGTATTATTTCCATTTTCATTCTTTCAAGAGGTTGTGGGGAGAGATATGCCACACTATGAACTATAATATAAGGAGTATGGCCATTATGAATACCATGGGATAATTATTCCATGTGTATGAGGAATTATTTCCATTGAGAAAAATCCATTACAACTGATAATTCCTAGAGTCTCCAACAAAGCAATTTTGTGGATGACTTGTGTTGGAGCTTTGGAGGGAAGTGGGATATCTCAAGGGAATTTTTGGTAGATAAGTGGGGTCCCATTCCTTGGGTTGTGCATGTTGAATGGGAAAGAGATCTAGTGGATTGGAATTGTTGTGAGAGTTTACAACTTGTGAATTTTGGGTAAAATAAGGCTACGTGAGAGGATTATAGCTAGGGATTGACAAATTCATACTAATGGATTCATAGCCTTATCTTGGGGGTGGTCTTGTTGTATAAATAGTATGGGAAATAGAGAGCTTATGTTTGGGTGGAACATCCTTTATCTGTAGCCAATTGGTGAATTATTCCCATAATTATAAGTGTTTATGGTTTATTGAAATCATCTTGAATTAATGTTGTGTATGTTATTAATTAAATGTTTTTATGTTTCATGTATCGTATGCATCTATACTTGTGAATTATTTAATTGTCGTAGCATGAAACTATGTGGTCATTTTTGTGCAAACATTAACCAACTCATAATAGGGCAGTGAGGATTATGGTACCAGAGCAAGAAGATGAAGGAAATAAAGTGTTTCAAGAAGTATCCCATATTCTCAACAGTTGACAGAGGGTACCAGGTACATTACAAATTGAGCAGAGCTCCAATTACAATATACTTCACAAGACATCTCATTAAAATTCTTATACTTATTTATATAGTTCTATATACCTCCTAAGAAATTTCTAGAGAGGGAACTTTCTAGTAGGAAAAACCTTCTAGTAAGACTTCTTACAATTGTTGTTTTCACACTACTACATGGGCCTTATTTACTAGATATGGCCTCCATACCTACTTAGGGGTTTAGGGTAGGACCCTCACATTCTCTCCCCCGTAAAAAACAACATTCTCCTCAACGCTAAATATGAGGGATTTTCTTAAGGATCTTTGTTGGTTCCGATGTGTCATCCTTGAACTATGTATCCTTCCACTATATTAAGACCTCCTGGATAGTGCATTGGTAGAGATGATGCTCTCTTTTATTGAGGATGGAATTGGGATGAAACCAAACAAAACCTTATTCATCCATTTTTGGAAGGCTAGTTTGAATACGACGATTAGATTTGATCACTTTCTTTAAGTAGGAGACATGAAACATTGAATGAATATTAGAGTGGCTTGGAAGTTCCAATTTGTAATCCATTGGCCCAATACATTTTAGAACATTATAGGGGCCATAAAAATTTGGAGTAAGCTTTTTCTAGTGTTTATCTTTGAGGGAGTGTTGATGTCTATATTGGTCAAGATCCAAACAAAAACCTCACGAGGATATAAACCCCCTTGCATTTTTATAGAGGTGGTCCTCCTATTTTGCTGAAAGATATATCTTGATGCTCTTGTATTGGGGAGAATTCTAGACAGAAAACCCCAAAGTATTTATTTCTTAGTTTTATATGGAATGGTTCTTGATAACCAAATCTTGTCTTTATGTGCGACAAGTAGCTTCTTAAAAATAAAAATATTAAAGAAAGGCTTCAATACCAAAATAAATGTATACTCAAAATAATTTATATAACTCTCTAACTCACATGCAAGTAGAGGATACATCCATATATTCTCACAAGAAAAATATGAAGTGTTTTGATCATTTCATAGAGCTTTAAATGAGTTACACATTCAAAACTGAAAATAATTTAATGGGCATACTTAAAAAATATAACACTCAGAAATCCCAAGACTTGAGAAATAATTAAAGCTATGCCCCAGAATATTTCTCTGTGGATTTTATTAGATGAAAGATATTTCTCATTAAAAATCATTTAGTAAACCAATTTACTAGTGGTTCATAAACAAATCTTGTCAAGCACAAGGACTAAATCTCCATGAATCAAATAGACAACCCTGGCTTACATTTAGTAGTCACATATATTTTTTTCAATAATCCATGATCTTATAGAGAAACTTCTTGGAAGAATACAAAAAAAACACTCAAGAACTCAACCTGATGCCTAGTTTAGAAATTCAAGCATAAAGCCTTGAGAAAAATGGTGTAGAAGAAGAAGAAGAAGAATGGAGATATTTATTTGTTGGTTAGAGACTTGGTTGCATATTGATGGCTGGACCATTCCTATTATGATCTTCTACTTTGATAATTCAACCTTCTAACCACTTCTTTGATGGTGCTTCCTTCTCTTAAATCTGTTCCCATTGCTTTCTTGAAGTGGTTAGGGTTTTAGTCATTCTAGGAACTTCCATATACTTTTCTTCTTGGAATAACCACTTTAATTAATAGTAAATTGAATACTCATTAATTGATTTTTATCATTGAAATTCGTGCCTTTAAGTGGATCCCATTTCGTTTTTAATAGAAGTTTTTAAATAAAATTTTATTTTGAAATTTTTTAATTAACTTCTTTTTTAAAAGTGCACTGTGTTTTAATTTTTTGAGCAAGATATTTGACTTTTCAGGAATAGAAACCATTCTGTATGTAATATTTTTCATCCAAAATTTCCAATGATTCCTCCTAAGCACAATTTGGAGTTTTGGATCTCAAGATGTAATCTCAGGAAATCGAAGTTCCAAGCAGATTTATCAACAAACCATGAAAACCTAGCTGAATGTTATTTTAATTTGTAGGAGATTTATGACCAATTTCGCTTATTTAAACATACTCCATCATATTCCTCATCGAATTACCATTCCAATGAGGTATAGCATGCTGAAAATGGAGGTTGGGAGCTCAAGATATCAATTTAGGAAGTCGAAGACTCAACCATCGTACATCAATTTTGTGGGTCAATCTTGGCCTTCCATTTGAATTCACATTTAAAAAAAATATCCCAATCCCACATGCATTGTGGAGATTAATATTATAGTGTATATACTATACTTCTTTCCATGTCTTTCATGTGGAACATAAGGAGACTATGGAGACTATGAAGATTCAAACCTTAGGAAAATTCATGAATTAATAAATATTTTGATGGCCCAGTCAGCATCCACTAAGTGCCCAGTCAACACCCAATAATCACTCAGTCATTATCGAGTCATCGTCCATGTCAACACTGAGTCATAGCCTAGTCACTGCCTTGTTTCATAGTGTGATAGGCTGCCATAGGATGCCACATGTCATAATGTCATTAATTGCCACATGTCATAGTTTGACCAATCTCCATGTGTCATAAGATGATTGGTTAATAACTCTTGGAATTAACTTGGGAGTTAAATTAAGTATGGGAGTGAAGGATGGGAGGATATGGGGGAAAAGGAGAGAGAGGCAGAAAAACATAGGTAGGGGAGATCATGTGGAGAAATAATGAGGGTCATAGAGTGTTGTGAGGGGACGAGGGGGTATGGAGAGATAAGGAGTGGGAACTTGTGGAGCACCATGAGGGGGATAAGTAAGGAAATATGAGAGTAAGTAAGTAAGGAGATGGGAGAGTGGGAAATTTAAACAAAATTAAAATTATGAAGAATAATATGCTAGGAGGAGAGGGGGGAGTAAAACTTCAAAAATATTCTAACTATAGAAGAGAAGAGTGAGGGGGAGTGTGAAAATTTTCAAGTATGGAAGAGGTATGGAGATAGGGAGATGTGAAATATAGAAATAAAACTAAGTATGGAGAATGGGGAAGAGAGGAAGAGAAGGGATACGAGTTAAAAAAAAATTAAGTATGGAGAGGAGAGGGGATATGAGGGGTAAAGTATTGTAGTTCCAAGAAAATGATAAGGTTACAAGAATTGATCATGGTTCCAAGAAAAGATAGCTTTGTTTCACATGGAAGAAGTGTTGTTTGGGCGGTTAAACAACAAACTTGGATATCTTGAGCATATGAAATCAAATTTTGAATCCAAAAAATGCGTGAGGAAGCTAAGATTGAGGGATACACTGTGAGCTCATGATCCTTTGAAATTTTATTCTTATGATATCAATTTTTATTATTATTCCAAATAACGGGAAATTGAGGTGGCAAAGTTTTTTATCAACATGGAGGTTTGTTTATAATTTTGTAGATGAAGTAACACTCGAGCCCCTTCTTCAAAATAGTGTTCGAAATGATGCTATTTAGCGATTCTAATCCATTACATAATTATTCTTGATAGTGCATAAAATGTCAACCTAAGCTATGAGTGTTTTGTGTACCTCCTATACCTTAGAGACTTTGGGTAAGTAGGATAGTACTGATGGGATTTTTTGTCCATATACAACCTCAAAGGGAGTCATTCAAGTGGCACCATGATAGGTTGTATTGTACCACCATTCTACTAGGGGTGAGCACTAGAACCATTGGGATTGTCATTATGAATTAAATCACCTCAAATATGCTTCCAAACACTTGTTGATAACTTAAGTCTAACCATTAGTCTCGGGGTGATATGATTTTATAAGATTTAATTGAGTTCCCTGGAGTTGAAACAAATCTTGCCATAAATTGCTAGTGAAAGTGGGGTCATAATCCATCATACTAGATTGTGTCATACCATGGAGTTTAAATATATTATCCATGAAGACTTGAGAAACCATGGAGGCTTTAAAAGGTTGTTGTAGAACATTAAAATGAGCATATTTGGGAAGGAAATCAACCACAACCATGATGATGTATCTATTTCCATATTTGGGAAACCTCCAATTGAACAAAGCTCCAATTACAATATACTTCACAAGACATCTCATTACATTACTTATACTTCTTTATATAGTTCTATATACCTCCTAAACACATTCTAGAGAAGGAAATTTCTAGTAGATAGAACCTTCGAGTAAACTTTCTTACAATAATTGCTTTCACACTACTACATTGGCCTTATTGAATATAGATGGCCTCCATATGTAGCATCCTATATATATATATATACTTAGGGGGTTAGGGTAGGACCCTAATAGGTTCCATGGAACTGAGAATGGATTTTAGAGAGGGTATTAGCACTATAAAATTCGTCACTCATAAGGTATTCAATGGTAAAAGGCCACTATTATAGCAAGATTTTCCTCACCATTGCTATCTTGCACAGAGGGCCTTTTTCCATTTCCCTATGCAGACTTGTCATCCCTTTTTTATGAACCCAGAGCCAAAAATATGCGTTTTTCCACATATACGCTCCCTATTAGTTATGCAAGATGCATATATGCTGGCTGCTCCACTACAACCCACGTACATAGGGATTTGTGCCAGAAAATAAAAAAATGAAGTCGGGTTTCCATGTCACGATAGACGATCTATGATCCTTGGCCTTCCACATAATGGAAACGTTCTGGCTCAAACCTTTAGATGCATTCTGAAGGCTATAAAAGCACAATTTCGAGCTATGGAAAAGAGAGAAAACATTCAACTTTGACAGCATAGTTACTATGGAGAAATTACTTCATATTGAGTCTGCATCCCTCTGTCCCTCAAGTCTGAACACAATGTTCAACCCCCAAGATCTTTCCCTATTTTTGAGAGAACCTCATTGCCTCTTTCCTATGAGCTTGCCTTTGGTGGAGGATTGAAGTGGTGGAGACCCAATTAGAAGGAACTTGGTTTCTTGGTTTCGAACTATGCCGACACAAAAGTCTGTATCGTTGTCACTTTTGCTGATCAATTATTAATAGAAATACTCGTTTCCCATCCTATTGGTATCTTCCAAATATATGATTATTATCCATGGGCGTGTTTGTAATGTTTATTAATGGATTATTCCATCTGTTGTGCTAACCCCTTTTATATCATCACTATGCACTTGCTCTGCTTGTTTGTTGAGAACTTATTGTAGGTATAAAGCTTTGGGTCAAAGTGGTCAACGATGGAACATCATCAAACGTTGGATCGAGGTAGGCCTCTTTCTTATATTACACATTAGTCTATATAGCATATGTTGGATTTGAATTGATTTTTGCAGTCATACCTGTCGGTTGTGGTTTACCCTTGGCCATAGAGAGTTTTTCCCTTGTAATAGAAATGGCGACTCCACTGGGGAGAGATCTTCCTTGTAAGGGTTGAAGTGTTTTTCTTCTTGCATTTCTCTTTTTCCTTTGTGTTTCTTATCATATCACTGCTTGACAGAGTCTGTTCACTCTGAGCCTGAGTTTCCAGCCTTTTTCTCTTGCCTATCCTTGTTTCAAAGCCTGCACGCTGCTTTTTTCCTTATAGTCATGTACACACGCGCCCTGCCTCTCTGCAAGATGCGTATATATGCTTTGTTCTCCTGAACAGTCGCGTATACCACTTTGTCTGGCTTGTTTGCTTGGTTTGGTGATTGTTGGGTGAGTTTTGATATGTGTTGAGCCTTCTTGGGTCTCTGTAGTGCCTATTGAGCTTCTCTGGGTTGACAGGAAGCCTGCTGGGAGTTGAATTTATGGGCGTCGTCTTTCTCATTGTTTTTCACTTTTGATTTGTCCTTGAAACCTGGGTTGTTTTCTTGGTTGCTTGGTATTCTGCTTGAGTTATTTCATTTATACACAATAGAATTTATATATCAGGTTGCTTTAGAATCCATGCATTTTCTCTTTAATATATTGAAAATACAAAAAAATGGGCATTTTTCATTTGTTAACATTTTTGTCTTTGAGCCTTTATCATTAGCTTAGTTCATTTAGCGAAAGATTGCATTTTACTTCTGAAATGCAGAGTTGAAATTGAAAATTGCACTGCTTTTATTAACATATCATTCACTGAAAAGTTAAAGATAGACTTTGCATTATATTCATATTCATTTTCTTGTAGATTCATAACATCATGAGTTTCACTTCCATACCTTTTTGAGTAATCACGACCAATAAAATTTACGCTTTAAACTAAAATTGATTAGTCATGATTTTATTTTTTAGGGTGCACAAACTAGTCTAGGATTTAGTGCCTTGAAATAGGATTTTTTGAGTAAACTTCTCCAAGGGAATTAAACCAACATATGTGTCTAAGACAGGGAGTTGAGAAGTCCATTGTATAATTGGTAATATCAGGAGGCTCCACTCACATCGGAGTTAATCACAAGTTCACGTGAAGTTAGTTGAAGGGATAACCCCTGGATACTCGCCTAGCGTCAGAGATATTTCTGTGGATTTATTCATATTTGGGGATCTTTCTAGTGCCCATACCTCTGTGAGAGGTGGTGCTTTCAAGGTTTCGGGCTTTTCTACCTTGCCCATACAGCGATCCACTTTTACGACTACTCGCCTATGCATCATTTATACAATGGTTTATTAGTTGTTTGACTTAGGTATCTCATAGGTTACTTGCAGAGGTTATTCTGCTTGTATCCTGGGTCAGATAGAGGTCAGACAACACACGGCCTTTATGGAGGATTACCTCTCCGGGGGGATCTGACTGACTGGTTGTTAATCCCATGAGGGCCCCTATAACTGATTTTGTTACCTCCAACTTTAGCGGGGAGTCTCGGGTCCCTCTTGGATGAGACATACCTTCTTTGGTGAAGGAGGCCACTCAACCACTTTAGCCCGTTTGCATGCATATTGGTCGTTTGAATTTTTTGGTATGCTCTTTGAATACTAGTTGGCCTTAGGAGTCTATATTG
>SNQJ01S0175948.1:4812-20031 GCA_010110895.2 Picea sitchensis | reverse complement strand
TGAACATTTAAGTGGGGTAAAAGGAGGTTTCCCCCTCGAAGAGGCTTATTATCTGAAATTATCTCTTTTTCAAGGCGTTGAATACTTTTTCTAAGGTTTTTCTATGCTATATTGATATTTGGTTCTTAACAACCACCTTGCAGCCAAAGATCGTGAAGGAAGTTTAAGCATGGAAGGCCACATCGAGGAGGTCATCGCGAGGCCTTGTGGAAGGGACGCAGGCCCCAGGTAGGATAGCACTGCCTACAAATCAGCCACAAATTATTATGCAAGAGCATAATAAGAAGAAGATGGATGACCAAAATCAAGGCCACTTTGCCAGTAAGAGGCATGGGGAAAGCATGAGTAAAGGGCCAGGCAACAAGTCGCATGCAATGAAATATATAAGGCATGTGGGGTAGATGATAATCAGGATCGATCCACCAGGCCAAGTACAGGTATGGAGAGCAGCACAATTGGATCTCAAGTGAGCAAGGGCAGTAAACGACGAAAGGATGAACCATCATGAACATACAAGCCTTAACAGGAAAATCAACGGAAGCACACATCACTGCGAGAAAACCAAGATTTAAAGGATGGGCTCGCAGTGGGGAAAGGTAAATAAGAAGAGGGTAAGGAAGTATCACAAAGTCAATTAGAAGGAGCACAACAACAGGGATTATCATAGAGTCAAGGGGAAGGAAAGGAAGAATACCTAGGAAGTGAGGCACATGCAGAGTAACCAGCACAGTAACTGTGGCAGGAAAAGTGAGATGGCGAGGCTAAATCAAATGCATAGGAAAAGGAACCCCCATGGGAAGGAAGTCTCGAATAGTCAGTGGTGGATAACAAGAATGGCACAGGCCACAAAATATGCGGAGGGCACCTTACAAACTCGAGTTGCACCGAAGGGGAAGGCAACCATCACCTAGTCAGAAAAAGAATTAAAGAACAAGTGCAAAGGTAAAGCACGAGATGCATTGGTACAGGAAGCGGACTAGGTAACTGATCCGAGGACCATGCAACCCAGGGAAACCCTCTTCCACAAAATTATGCAGATGGCGTGGCTAAATAAGATGATGATCGGAAAAGTTATCTCAGATAGGGAAGAAGCCAGGCAAGAGGACAACAAGGAAAAAAGGAAAATGTTGGGCAAGATCTTGCGTCGCATCAGCAGTCTGGAAACCATTACCAAATTGTTAGTAGAGGTAGAGAAGAACCAGAAATGCAAGTTGGAGAGGTTGGAAACCCAGTTCCACCTCTACCTACGCCATTTCCATCACATAGAAATCATGTTTGTTAATGGCCACGGTGCGCCAACTCAAATCAGGAAGACTCGCATGACCTCACAGCAGGAAGAAAACAAGAGCCAGGCAGATAGCGGGAAGGAGCACCCCTAGGTGCAGAAACACAACATAGTTCTGGATCAATGATTTGGCAGTATATAGGCAGTAATACCAGGCTTAGTCAGGTTAGCTCAGATATCTTTCACGCTCTAGTTAAGGAGGATGGTTTTATTTTCTTCTTTTATGTCTATGTTTTCTCTCCAACTGAACATGGAAGGTCTGGTTTGGTTTCCCTTGGTGGCAGACCAGAACCATCCCTCGTTACTTTCAACTTATGCAACTAGGTTCCCCCTGGTCTGGTTTCCTTCTAGGCAGACCAGGAGGCCCACCTTTTGTATCATACTATTTTCAGTAATATAGATTCCTACACTCACTTACAAAAAAAAAACGATTACCCTAACGTCGTGGATTAATTGAGGTTTAAAATTTATGGATTATTGAATGGTTGATCGTTGATGTTGTTAAATAACGTGTTAACACATCGATTTGTGTATCGTGAATATTGGTGATAATGTGTTGTCATTATGTTGTATTGATTGTTAATGCTTTAATTTTTTTTTGTTCATGGGTGAACGATGTGTCGAGGATGTTGCGACTATTGTGAGGTTCTTTTTCGGACGCCACCTAAAAACCAAAAAAAAAAAAAAAGGAGGAAAATTTTACCTATTGTTTATCGCCTTTGTTGGCGTAACAGCAGGGTCGTTACATTCAGCTAAGTAAATGTTCTGTTAGTTATTTTTTTTATGCTACCAGATTATGGATCAGAAGTTTTAATGTCTTGTTGATTGTAACATACAAATAACTAATGTTTAGAAATTAAAATAAATATTTTTGTTTTAGCTAGCTATATTTTTTTCCCTTAAATTTTAACATGTTACACATAGATTATCCTATAAATTACCTTCTACAATTTACAAAGATATAGATTATCTTCTACATGTTACATTTTTTTTATATTTAAATATTTTTATATTCATTATATATAGTATCATAGTAAAACAAATAGTTGTTAGTTTTTTAAATATATGTCTTTGATGCTTTGAAGTTGTTATAAATGCTTAAATTCCTTCAAGTTGTTTTATAAATTATATTTCCATTTTATGTTTCTATAACTTATGAACTTTCATATCCGTGTATTTTCAAAGAATATCTATCGAGGCGAGATGTCGAGACAAGAGTCTCCAATAATGCCTCACAGATGCTCTAGGCTATCCAATGAAGGAGGAAGAGGAACCCCTTCTTTGACTAAGACTCCTAGGATGTCGGAGACTCATATCTCAGCAAGGTAGGGAAGCTTGGGAGGGGAAACTAGTGACAAAAGGAAATCTAGTCAGAGGAGGAGATTATCAAATGAATTTGTGAATAGATCATCCAGAGAATGTGCTCAAAATAGTGCTATGGATGCATCTTTCTTAGATAGGTTGCATGTTAATACTCCAACACCGAAGAATGTAGAGAATACATCACGACAAGAAAATATATTTGGTGATTTTTTTATTTTATATTTTTGTGTATTTATGTTTATGTTTTATGTGTGTGTGTGTGTGTGTGTGTGTTTGTTAAATGTTGTAATTAATTTAAAATGTGTATGTGTAGAGGATGAGTTTAATGCGAGAGAAGATCATGAAAGAGAGAGTGGTTATAATGAAGATTACAATGTTGGTGAAGAGGGTGAAGGTGGATTCAGGGGGCATTATCAAGAAACAGAAGATTACATGCCTACATCCACCTATCCCTCAATTGTTGGTAATGAGATTTCTTGGGAACGGTATATTGAAGCTATGACCCTCGAATGATGCTCAGGTTTTAAAATCAGGCTACAAAATGATTTGAGGTGATTGGATCTCCCTCAAGAGAGTAAGCAAAGCTTGGAGATTGTTTTGTATTCATTGCAGAACTTTATGGATGCATATCAAAAGATGGGGCCAAAGACTGATAGTTTTATCGATTTGGTGAGGAGACGAAAGTCAAAGGTGATGGGCCCCGATAAATAGGAAGTAGTAAAAAGTAGAGTTTCAAAAGAAGATGCAATTTCTATGTTCAATTTCAAATAGGGGACAAAGTGAAAGATGTTGAAGGTGCAATATTTTAAGCACCCCAACATAGCAAGACATCTTTATAATAGATTTTTGGCAGCATATGGGAAATTGTCATTGAATAATGAGGTTTCACATTACTTTGCTAGACTCTTTTATGCAAAAAAATTCATGGGCATGCACCATGTTTATATTATCCTACCATCCAGTTATTATGAGGTTGGTAAAGGACGAACATATGATCGGAAATGGGTATATCGAAATGCAACATTGCAGAAGCCTCCACAACCTTTGATATCTCATCCAACGGGAGCATTTTCCTCACATTCATAGATGTGAGCTACATCATATGTTGGCAAGGAGGCTAAGAATGAAATTAGAGAAAAATTAGGATCATTTTTTTATGGTGTTGATTTTGATTTGAACCGTTAGAGAGCTAAAGACAATTTTGTTTACAAAACAGAGGAGGAGATAGATTCCATGTCAGTAGAAGATATAAGAGAGTATGAAAAAAAATTCCGTAATGGTTGAAAGGTGTTAATTCAAAATGATGAACCAAACATCGGATTGGTATGTGTTATAGTTAGTAAATTTTTCATGCATTTGATGATAGTTTTCTTGTAGTTTTAGATCTAGATACATATCATTGTATCTTTAGAAATAATTAAATTGTTATCGTCATTAATTGCAGTTTGGTCGTATGTTAAATGAATCTATAGTAAATAGGGGACTTGATTCAACGAGTTTAAATTTGAATAGGTTGAATCAGGTATGTGTTTTCTAATATCCACATATGAGCACTTTAGTTGTCCAATCGTCACAACTTGTTGAATAATCAACATACATGAAATTTATGTTTTTGTATTAATGTGAATACATTGAACCATATTTAATTCTTAGTTGTGTTGTTCACAGATACTTATTTTGCCTCTCACTACTTAGGCAGGCTTGTCCCAATTCTTATTGGGAGAGTTTGAAGAGGGTGGGAGTTCACAGGTATCATTGCATGTTGAAAACAAATTTAGTTATATATTAAAATTGCAATGTCATTTAAATTATTTTAATTTAAAAGGAAAATGTTTTAAACAATATATAATTTATTGAATATTAGGGTATGGTAGGTAAGACCATGACTCAACCGACCATGGGAATGCCATCCTCTTGTATGGTTCATGATATTCAGCTTGGCACATCACAGGTATTACATGAACTTCAAAATTTAAAACTACAATTTAATGTGTTAAAATCCTTTAAATTTAATTTTCAAATATACAAATTTGAAATGTTTTATAGGGCAATGTAGAGAAGAGTGTGCTTGAAGAGAATGTGGAGAAGAGAGTGTGGGAGATTGGGATTGAGGAGGATGCATCCATACCTAAGAAGGATGTGTCTATTCATGACGATTCTTAAATGTATGTACATTTCACATTAGTGAGTTTTGGTTTGTTTTTATGTTGGGCCTTTTATATATAAGTGTTCGAGCTTATTTGTGTTAAATATGCTTTTTTTTTTTTACTTTTTTCAATTTTTTGTTTGATCAAATTTTTAATTAAGCCTTTCCTATTCATAGAAGGGTTACTCAACTAGTGTCTATATAAATTTTCAACGCTTCGATCAATCATTTTGAAATATACAAAACTCCTATATAATTTTATCTTCATCTAAAATGGTACATTCAATCTTATTTATGTTTAGATCATGATGCAAACCTAATTTTGAACTTGAGCATTTGATTATTTGAGAATAGACTCTATCCCACATCAAAAAAGGGGAAGTTTCTAAATTTTCTTCAATTGCATTCATTGTCTTCTTGTCCAAGAATGGCATAATATGGAGATTTGTGTTTTTTGCATACAACGAAGTGAATTCCTTCTTGAGGTATTTTCAAACTCTTAACTAATCGCTTACTAACCACAAAAATCAATATTTGTAGATTTACAAATAAGTTATGTACGTGCATGATATCGCTTATATTTAGATCATGATGAAGGCATATTTCAAAGAGCATTTGATTATATGTAATATGAATACATCTCATGTAGAAAGATGAAATATTTAAATGGTTTTTGAAGAATGACTTAATATATGTACATATTTGTGTTTTCTGCATGTACATGAAAGATTATATGAGATCATTTATTCCACCGTAGAAAGAGGAGATAAGTATTTTCTTGGAAGAATGGATTTTAATATGGAGATTTGTGAACTTTCATAGATATAAGTATTTTCTTGGAAGATTGGATTAATATGGAGATGTATGAGTCCTTTCATTTGAAAGGGAATTTGATTATATGAGAACATCTATTGCACTGCAGAAGCAGAGATAAGTATTTTACTAGAAGAATGGCTTAATATGGAGATTTGTGAACTTTCTGCATACACAAGTGAATTTATTTTCAGGGTATTATCCAACTCTGAACACTAAAATTGGTTACCAAGCACACAGTTTTTCTCTTTAAAAAATTGTTAGATGTGATCTTACATTGTTTAGATCATGTAGGTAATGTTGAAAGCATATTTGGTTATAAAATAAAATTAAAGATTTATGCAAAGAATGGTTTAATATGGAGAATAACTATTTTGAAAGTTTTGGAACTTTGTGATGTAAATTTGGTTTTTAAAAAATCCCAAAAAAGTATAATAAAAAGAGAGCAATAATCTTAGATATGTGGAACTCTAGTTGGGTATGTTATTCTTTCTCATTGCTTATTTAATAAAGTTAAATATATTTAAAATATTTGCTAATAAAGTATATATGCTAATATGTGTTATTGATTTATTTTTTTTATTGTTACAAATTCTTACATTATTTGGTAGAAAATGAGCACATGGATGTTGGAAGATGAAACTTAACACTTTTGGTACATGTCAACTTTGCTTTAATCACAATTTGTTTTATTTATCTAAAATGGTATGTGTACATTTTATTTTAAATTTTTAAATTTTAAATTCAAGAAATGTTTTCTTTTGCAGGTATGAAGAGATCTAACTTAGTGATGGCTTAGAGTCAAGAATTTTGGAGTTAAATGTTAAATGTCTCTTGGATTTTGTTATTAGCCTAAAATGCATGTGGAACCTATGTATTTGGCGGTGTAACTATGCGAACTTTCATTATATATATATATGGAACTCAAAATATCAATTTATTGTTTGATCTTTGATTTCTCTTATATTGTTTATGATGGTGAAACCTAGCAATTTATGTTCTATGATAAAAGGTTTATATTGTTTATGATGGTGAAATGACAGTTTATGTTCTATGATAGTGTGTTGAAATTAAAAATGTTTTATTTCATTTTATTTATAAGCATCGTTGTATAATCAAGTAGCTTATAATTTCAATTGTTATGATGGTGAAAGAACAATTTATGTTATATGATAGTGCGCTGAAATTAAAAATGTTTTATTTCATTTCATTTATAAACATCATTGTATAGTCAAGTATCTTATAATTTCAATTTTGTTTGATTTGAAAATATGGTTGAATACTCAAACATATCATCATTATAGTTTCCCTTCTATTTGTAGATATGTTTATAAGTTGAAGGGTTCATAGTGTCATCATAGGGTTTATAAGGTTGAAGGGTTGTAGATATAAGTATTTGACAGTCATGATCATTAACAATTGCCAAGTTTTCATTGGGTGATATGGATTTTATTTTGTTCCATTCAAGTGATAATTAATTGACTTTAACAATGCTTTTGTAAATTTAAGCATATTGATCATCGCATCAATCTAGGCCCCTCCCTTATTTTGATAGAGCGTAGACTCCTATCCATCCAAAACTTAGTAAAATCCATATTGAAAATTGAAAATTCACAATGAAATGACAGTCCAACACTAAACTGCTTATGTTCATCCTTGGTTTCTTTTCGAACTTTCAATATATTCATTCAAGAAAATATGAAATAAATAGTAGTTTTCATAGTAATAATAATAACAACATCTAACCTTTGTTAATGTAAAATTAAAATATATTTTAATATAAGTAAGCAATTTTCATTAAAATTTATATTAACATAAATTGTTTATGTACCAAAAAGTGTTGATGGAGTATCAATCCTCTGCACATTGGAAGTATTCACTAGTGCCATTAATATGACACCTATGAGTGTTATTAAATATCATAGAATATCTTTCTATCCAAAAATTTGTAGGGATAGCAACGCACCATCCACAATACAAGGTCTACATTGAGTAAACTCCAAACTTTTTTATCATGTCACAAAATCGCATTCTTTTGACTTAAGGTTTTTCAATCAAACTTAATGAAAATTATGTTTATTTTGAACTTGACATCATTTAGTAACATTATTAATATATAAGAACATTGTTGATGGTAGATAATACCCTATAAAAGTCATTTAGATAGGATAATAATTACTTTTCTTTAAGTAAAAAAAATATTGTTATATAAAATTTTAATACAAAATAAAATAGTTAGTTAAATTACGAGTTAAACCAAGAGAAATATTATCACTAACAACCATGTATTTTAAGATTTTTTTTAAAAGGTTTATATTGTTTATGATGGTGAAAGGACAATTTATGTTCTATGATAGTGTGCTGAAATTAAAAATGTTTTATTTCATTTCATTTATAAATATCATTGTATAGTCAAGTTGCTCATAATTTCAATTTTGTTTAATTCGCAAATATGGTTGAATAGTCAAACATATCATCATTATAGTTTCCCTTCTATTTGTGGATATTTTTATAAGTTGAAGGCTTCATAGTCCAATGGAATATTTCAGCTATTTAATTTTTGTATATATTTAAGTATTTTTAATGTGTAGAATATAAGTAGTGTTAGGTTCATCATACACATTTGTCAAGTAGCTCATAATTTCAATTTTGTTTGATTTTCTTCAAGATATTGAAATCTAAGTGCACATTGTAGAAATTTAATATATCAATACTTTTGGAATCAAAATTCACAATTTCATAATTAAAATTGACAATTTTTAGGATGTCTTTAAAATCTTTAATTAGGATAATTGTAAAACACAAAAATGTTATGGGCCAACATGGTGTATAATGTGTAAAAAGGATGGAGAATCCATAAACCATTTATTTGTACAATGTCCATATGAAAAAAAGGTATGGAATGAAGCAATAAAATTGACACTTTTGGAATCAAATTTTACAAAAAAAAAAAAAAAAATGAAATTGAGACTTTTATGTGCCATAGATATTTCACAGTGGGCTCCAAATCTCGTCTTATGTCTCCTCTATCTTCTCTATCGCTTTCAAACTAGAAAGGTTCAATTATTATGTCTCATATATCATGTTTGAGCTCCTCATCCTCATAGGTAGAGAATCTCACCAGTCAATTGAATCTAATGAAATTTCCTCTTAAGTGGATGTTAATCATAAAGTACCAAATTCTCAATATACTCCAAATTCAATTAAAAAATAAAAATCTAAATGCAGCAAACCAAGCCTTAGTAGATGGTGTTATTTTTTATTTGTAGAATGATATTATTCCTAGAGATATTAATAGAGAGGGGGGTGATTTTATGAAAGGTACTACATTTAGTGAAAGTTTTTCTAAGCCATCAATAGTCCATTATAACGACATGGAAATGGGTCCTAGTTTTGATATAAAGTTATCCTCTTCATATGAAAAAACATTTCAATAATTGGAAATAATGAACGCAAATCATTTATGTAGTATCAATGATGCATTAAAGTACTTGTGCATACAATGGATAATTTGTAGGATTAGTATAATCACTCAAAGTATAGGTCATTTTAGGTTCCCTATACAATCTATAAGTTCTTCCCTCAAAGTGTAAATAAGACTCGATAAACTTTATAATTTATCAAAAATATAGTTCCTTATTTGAATGGACCATGAAAGTAAACTAAACCAAATGATTCCAGAATCCTAGATATTCATAAATACGTGTACTTTCAATGCAAAATAAAAAAAATTGGAATCTATGTCATGTGTTTAAAGAAATTGTAATGGTATGTCATCTTCAATTATTCGTTCATGATCAGCTTTGGACATTTTCCATTTTCTAAATTTTGTTTTTTTTCTTGATTGAACTTATATTAACTTTATGCGCATTGCACATACAAAATGACTATATTGACAACTTATGACATCTGACCGATAGTCTTGAAAGTGAACATGATTATTTATTTGATGTTTTTCTTGAAAAAAAAATTATTTCAATACGATGGATCCTCTTTCATATATAAAAAAATTATCATCAAAATATTCTAATAACATCATCTTTTGTTTTGTGCATCACATCAAATAATATTTCACATTTTTAGTGTTGACTACAGGTGCAACCACAACAAAGACATCTCCTACAAATAATTTGATATGTTCCAACAAGTAGTTTGTGTTAGATTAGCACACATGCATGTGCCATTAAACTTGAATCTACTATATATATAAATTTTATATATCCAACTTGCAAGTACATATACAAGTTGTTTAAATATTTAAATATAAAAATCACCTTCTCTAACAAGATTAGAAACTCATCACCATCAACTGACACTATAGTTTCATTTGATTTCATCTCTTCTGAGCTTGCAAGTGTCATTTTCCCTTTTATATTAAGTTCGGTATGTGTCCAAGATTTAACATATTCTACATTTTCATTTTCGCAAATCTCTATGGATTTTGTGTCCTCTATGCAAACTGAACAAAAACAAGATTCTTTTTTTCTATCAAATGCAAACACATTTTGATAGCGTTTAGTTTTAACTAAATGCATTTTTTGTGTCCCATGTACAAAATTCAAAGAAGCAAAGCTTCAAACTTACAGAGGTCAGTTCGAACAACTAAAAATGAAAGAAGATGAGAATATTGCAACCTACTTCTTACGAGTCGATGAAACAGTGAATGCAATCATAGGATTGGGAGAAGAAATCGAAGAATCTATAATTGTTCAAAAGGTACTAAGATCTCTTCCTATGAGATTTAACCCTAAGATATCAGCACTAGAAGAAATATCGGATCTAAACTCAATACGCATGGACGAAATGTAACAATTTTAGACATGGGGCAAAGATTGCAGAATGATAGTCCCTCCTAAAGAACCTCAACAGAATAACAATAGTCACAGACAAGAACCTCAGAAAATGACATGGATAAGAAATAAATATCAGTATAGCAATGAACAATGCACAATCACTCTACAAGCTAAGCAGAAGAAACGCGGTTGGTATGTTGACAGTGGGTGTTCAAAACACATGACAGGTGATAGAGACAAGTTTCTTACATTACGAAAGGAAAGAGATGGATCAGTCTCCTTTGGAAATGATGATTCAGCCAAAATCATTGGAAAAGGCACAGTTTGAATTGGGAACAAGAATGAAAAGGCAGAAAATGTTCTACTAGTAGAAGACATGAAACATAATATTCTAAGTGTGAATCAAATGTGTGACCAAGGTCATAAAGTTACTTTTGATTCACAAAAGTGTGAGATAAGAAAAGAAGGTTCAGGGAAATTGGTTGCTATAGCTGCAAGAACTCCAAGAAACATATATGTGTTAAGTGAAATTGGAAATGAAAATTGTTGTCTAGGNATGAGAATATTGCAACCTACTTCTTACGAGTCGATGAAACAGTGAATGCAATCATAGGATTGGGAGAAGAAATCGAAGAATCTATAATTGTTCAAAAGGTACTAAGATCTCTTCCTATGAGATTTAACCCTAAGATATCAGCACTAGAAGAAATATCGGATCTAAACTCAATACGCATGGACGAAATGTAACAATTTTAGACATGGGGCAAAGATTGCAGAATGATAGTCCCTCCTAAAGAACCTCAACAGAATAACAATAGTCACAGACAAGAACCTCAGAAAATGACATGGATAAGAAATAAATATCAGTATAGCAATGAACAATGCACAATCACTCTACAAGCTAAGCAGAAGAAACGCGGTTGGTATGTTGACAGTGGGTGTTCAAAACACATGACAGGTGATAGAGACAAGTTTCTTACATTACGAAAGGAAAGAGATGGATCAGTCTCCTTTGGAAATGATGATTCAGCCAAAATCATTGGAAAAGGCACAGTTTGAATTGGGAACAAGAATGAAAAGGCAGAAAATGTTCTACTAGTAGAAGACATGAAACATAATATTCTAAGTGTGAATCAAATGTGTGACCAAGGTCATAAAGTTACTTTTGATTCACAAAAGTGTGAGATAAGAAAAGAAGGTTCAGGGAAATTGGTTGCTATAGCTGCAAGAACTCCAAGAAACATATATGTGTTAAGTGAAATTGGAAATGAAAATTGTTGTCTAGGAAAGGAAAATGAAATTTGGCTATGGCACAGAAGAATGGGTCACATACATTTTTATAACCTTTTCAAAGTTAAAAAAAGAGAAGCAGTCAGAGAAATGTCCCATATCACAAAACCAACCAACACTTTATGCAAGCATTGTCAACAAGGAAAGCAAACAAAAACCAGGTTAAAATCAAAGGAATATTCAACGACAAGACCATTGGAAATTGTGCATACCGATCTAGTTGTGCCAACTA
The DNA here is from genome assembly GCA_010110895.2 of Picea sitchensis. Taxonomy (NCBI): domain Eukaryota; kingdom Viridiplantae; phylum Streptophyta; class Pinopsida; order Pinales; family Pinaceae; genus Picea; species Picea sitchensis. Next base: position 8,149 of record SNQJ01S0175948.1, on the reverse strand, counting down.
GAACAAAGGGCTTAAAAGGTGAGAAATAGTTTATGTTATTAGTTGATGATTATACAAGAAGGACTGCAGTTTTCTTTCTCAAGAATAAGTCATAAGCTTTTGAAAACTTCAAGATCTACAAGGAAATGGTTGAAAATGAAATGGATTCAAAAATCAAATGCTTGAGATCTGATAATGGAGGAGAGTTCACCTCAAAGGAATTTATGGATTACTGCAGCAATCATGGAATAAAAAGGAAATTCTTCATTGCTAGGACACCTCAACGGAATGGAGTTATTAAAAGAAAGAACATGACAGTACAGAAAATGGCTCGAACAATGCTAATGGATTCAAAATTGACAGATATGTTTTGGACACAGGCAGTACATACAGCAGTTTACATTCAAAACAGAGTGATGCTCAGAAACAACACTGACAAAACTCCTTACGAACTATGGAAAGGAAGACCAACAAATGTAAAGCACTTCAGAGTTTTTGGAAGAAAATGCTATATCAAAAGAGAAGATGGCGGAATGGGAAAGTTTGACTCTCATGTGGACAAAGGAGTACTTGTTGGTTACTCAAGTACAAGGAAAACATACAAGTGTTACAATCTAATATTGAACAAAGTTGTGGAAAGCATCAACGTGACAATTGATGAAACAGGCAGACCAAAATCAAAGGAAGAAGAAAATGAATCTATGAAACAACCCTTAGAAGAAGAAGCAGAAGATGAAAAAGAATTAGAAGAGAAAGATGAAGAGAATCCGACAAAAGCAAAAGAGAAAGTTCAGCAAGTGCCTCCAAAGACACCCAGTAAATGAGTACAGAAGAATCACTCTTCAAAACATATTATCAAAAACAAAGACGCAGGAGTTGAGACTAGAAGAAAAATCCGCTCACCAGAACAAACACACCTAGCACTCTCATCTACAATTGAACCAAATTGTTTTGAAGAAGCCAACAAGGATGAATTTTGGAAAAAGGCCATGGATGAATAATTGGATCAAATAGAAAAAAGTGACACTTGGGAACTAGTTCCAAGACCAAAGAATAAGAATGTGATCGGCACAAAGTGGGTCTTCAAGAACAAATTGAATGAAGATTGGCAGGTTGCAAGGAACGAATCTAGATTGGTATGTAAAGGATATGCACGGGTTGAAGGAATCGACTTTGAATAAACATTTGCCCTAGTTGCTAGAATGAAAGCAATCTATTTTCTTTTATCTTATGCATGCTCCAAAAATATTAAAATGTATCAAATGGACGTAAAATCATCTTTTCTGAATGGGGAACTTGAAGAAGAAGTCTGCATTGAACAACCAGAAAGATTTTAGTTGTCAGAAAATGAAGATTATGTGTGTAAATTAAAGAATACCTTGTATGGTCTAAAATAGGCTCCTAGAGTATGGTACTATAGACTTGATAAGTATCTGCAGCAGGCAGGGTTCAGAAAAGGAAGTGCAGAAAACAACCTCTACATCAAGGTAAGTCAAGGTAATATTTTATTAATTGAAGTTTATGTTGATGATATTATTTTTGGTAGTGATGATGACATGTTAAGCCAGAAATTTGCAAAAGAAACGCAGAATGAATTTGAAATGTCGTTACTTGCAGAACTATCCTTTTTTATGGGACTTCAGATACGCCAAAGAAACCAAGAAATTTTTATTTCTCAAACCAAGTATATCAAATAAATGCTAAAAAGGTTCGGTATGGAAGATTGCAAACCAGTTATCACTCCCATGAAAACCAATTGCAATTTGAGCAAAGATGATGATTCGAAGTCTACAGATCAGAGGCAATACAGGTCAATGATTGGAAGCCTACTATATGTGACAACATCTAGACTAGATTTAATGCAAGCAGTTGAACATGTGGCACGATTTCAAGCAGCACCAAAGGAATCACATGTATTAACAGTGAAGAGGATTTTCAGATATCTCAAAGGAACATAAGAGGTTTCATTATGGTATCCAAAAGGAAAGGATCTATCACTAATTGCCTACACAGATGCAAATTGGGCAGGTTGTATTGATGACCGACGAAGCATCAGTGGAGAAGAAATATACTTGGGTGAGTGTTTAGTATCATGGCTAAGCAAGAAACAATCATCAGTATCCTTATCTACAGCCGAGGCAGAATACATTGCAGCAGCATCATGTTGTACACAGGTTATTTGGATGAAACAAACTCTAACAGATATACAAGTTGAGTATGATGAGCCCATTCCAATATATTGTGATAATACAAGCACCATCAGTATCTCAAAGAATCCGTTGATGCACTCTAAGATGAATCACATTCCAATCAAGTATCACTTTTTACGGGAACAAGTTGCAGAAAAGAACATCAGAGTTGAGTATGTGGGCACAAAAGAACAAATGGCAGACATTTTTACAAAACCACTTCCATGGGAAGCCTTTGAGTATCTTCGTCAGAGACTCGGAGTTATTTCTACTCCAAAATGAATTCTTTTGAATACGTATCTTATATGTCTTAGATGTACACGAGGAAGCACCATAAGAAGACAATTTAGTCAGGGGGAACAACCTTGGATGGAAAGATACATTTTCCATTGATGACAAAGGGGGAGAGATTTATCAGATGCAGAGGACAAAGGCATGGTTCTAGAGGGAGAAGATTTATCAGATGCAGAGGACAGAGGCATGGTTCCAGGGGGAGCATGAGTGATATGATTTCAGTATTGCATCAGAGTGTTGCCATCAATGCCAAAGGGGGGTATTCTTGATTAAGGTTGGTTGTCATTGATGTCAACCCTTGAAGAAATCCACGTAGCACAAAGGTTGGGTAATGGACCCAAGATTGTTTGATGTAAAGATTATTCGTTACTTTCTTGTCATGGTTGATAATAAGTAGAAATGTATGAACTCCAAATTGGTCCCGTTATGGTGAAAGCCCTCATGGGAAGATGCTTTGTGGATTAAGTTAGCATAGAAGTATGGTTAGAGAACCCATTCTTATTTGTGGAATAATGAGATTAAAGTCATTGAATTTTTCAGTTAAACTATCCTATATGGATATTTCTTGTCATTCCATTTCCTGTGGTATGTGGAACGTCACATAACTCCTCACGGTTAGAGAGTTATGGCCATGAGAAGTTGGAGAACCTAGGTTTGGGTAATGGACCCAAGTTTGTTTAATAGATAATGGTATGAGTTTTGATATATTTGCAGATAATACTATTCTATATGGATGTTACATTTCATTTTATTTCTGGTGGTATGTGGAACATCACATAACTCCTCACGGTTTGAGAGTTATGGCCTTAGGAAGTTGGAGGACCCTCTTATGTCATCTAGAAGCCCCAAAAGGTCAAAGTAGTCAAAGTGGTTTA
>SNQJ01S0175947.1:20041-32877 GCA_010110895.2 Picea sitchensis | reverse complement strand
TGTGTAATGAACGGTTTAATGAACCATGTGTATAGATGTGAGCAATGTGCTCGAAACCCCTACGATTCTGTCTTGGTGCTTGGCGTTATTGCGTTGGGGCTCCTCTTCGACTTGTTGTATTGTTGTATGTTTCAGGTCGAGCTTTGGGGTCTGCTATTGGCGTTGCACGCGCATTTGTGTGTTTGTTGTTTGATGAGGTGAGCTCGAGGTTCGAGTTTTGGGGTTTGGTATTGATGTTGCGCGCTGACTTTGGTTTGTGTTTTCTATAAGGTTGCACGCGCACTCTGTATCTCTCGGACAAACATGGATTTGTTAATCAATCGCCTAACAGTGTCGATCCTCGTTGCAGACTGTTTGGTTGCTTGGTTTCTGCAACTTATAGCCCACTCACCCATTTCTCCAACTCCATTAATTCTGCAATCTTGTTATAAACGGGAAGGTCACTTGGCCAAAAACAATGCTTTGTAGGTGAGTGTAGTTTCAGGCATCTTAATTTATTGTACCGAGATAATGTTTTCGATCATACTGGGATTACTGTTCAGTTTGAAAAATTTCTAAAACGAAATATATATGTGTTCAAGCTGTGGAGAAATTGGGAGAAGGGTTTCTAGACAGGCCAGAAGATACAACAATCTCTTGTTATAAGTCTTCAAGCGAAATACGGTAACAAGTGAAAAAAAATTGCAGCTGAAGTGCCAGGACGAACAGCAAAGAGATTAGGTACAATGGTGGGGTCTTCGAAAACATGATTTGAAGGAGAGAGAGCAAGAAAGGCAGAAAATTTAAGAATGATTCACCAACTCGAGGGAAGAGGTAGTATGACCATATTACAGAACAAAGGTAATGCATCGTTTTCAGTCTTCGGCCAGGGAGATTATTTTCCTTAGTGATAAAGTCTTCTGCTTGATTGGTTAAAGAGACATGGTCGAAATCTTTATCTTTCTCTTCTATTATGCCAGATGCATTTAAAACCAAGACTCTATAATCCAGTATTTAGATAGGTTTAAGTATTGTAATTTTATTCTACATCTACCCTCGAATTATAGAAATGATTTTTAATTATCCACTCTCTGGATATATATAGTAGCCAAATTCTGATTTTTTTTTTTATGCTTGCGATACTTGTATATCTCATAACAAAGAAGTTTATTTACGAGTAACCAAATTTGTACGGCCTTGGGTAAGGGATAAATTCATAATAAGAAAGTGTGCATCCGGTTATTCTCTCATGTATCTATTTTTTTTAAAGACTCTAAGGAACACAATTGTAGATGATTTATTTGCTATTATAATTATGAGCGCAAGCCCTTTTCTTTTGCTAAGTGTGATATTCCTATGTTTTTGGTTGCAGGTTAATCGAAGGGGAATTTGGCAACTTGACCCATAGGCTCCAGTTTTCCAAGCTAGCGGCTCGATGCAGGATGTAGTGGCCATAATTGTAAAGACATTTTATATATTAAGTAAAGACGGATTAAGTAGAACGCTTATATTTTCCTACAAATTTGCCATTTACGTAAAACTTTAGAAATTATAATTTTCAAAATTTCGAAACTATCTGCATGCTAGTAAAATAAGGGTATGTAAATGTTAGAATTTATGTAAACATGGTGCAATTTGGTTTAAATACGCAATCTCTTTACTGTCTGTGACTTGAATCTCGCTTGAACCAACCCGGCCAGACACTGTCCTTAACGCACCCAAAGACCAATACACCCTACTCGCTGGCCCTGGGACATCTATGGGCCGTCCCTGGCCACCTCAAATGAAACCCTCGGCCAGGCTACTGCACAGCAAATCCAACTGTCCAATAACTTTCGTCCCAATGCTTCAAAATCTCACTCATGTCGAATGCATGAATCAGTCCTCCAAAATGAATAATCCTCCCCTCCATGGTCCTTCTTCCTCCCTTAATGCCTCCTTCATAGCCCTCCTCCCCAAACCTTATCCATACATTTATATCTATTTAATGGTCTTATCATTTACTTAATGCTCATTTTACGGATGGGTTACGTTATCCCACATACATAGAACGTAGCTTATTCTCTATTTTATTTTCCCTCATTTGTAATACATAATTAATCAATTATTTGAAATTAATAATCATTAATCACTAACCAGTACGGACTTTAATATTTAATCATTTAATGTCTTATTTAATAATTACTCATTCATTAACCCGCGCCAATCAAGGAGTTAATCATCCTTCAGCTAATTATAATCAAATAATTAATTAATAACATAATTAATTTAAAATTGCTGCAATAATTAATATAATTTAGCTAATGTTAGGATTATTTATGAAATTATTTGTAAGTAATAAGAAAAGGGTCATTACAACTGTCATCCGCGTGGCGTGATTAAACTTGAAGTTGAAAAAACTCCTTAAAGCGGGTTTTATTTATCTGTGGACATGCCAATTGGGTGTCTAATCTAGTAGATTGATAAAGGGTGTTGGTATACGCGTTTTCGTTGATTATCGGGATATCAACAAGCTTGTCCAAAGGACAATTTTCTTGGATGGATTGACCAGATCGTTGATGACTGTGGCGGTAGTGAAATCTTTCCCTCATGGATGGATTTTTTTCGGCTATAATCAAATCAATAGCTCGAAGGACCAACATAAAGCGGCTTTTATTTGTCCTTGGGGTACTTTTGCCTCTGAAAACTCCCTTTACCGGTTTAAAACTAGCGAGGTGCTCACGTTTGTTGCCTGTCCTAATACATTTCATGATATCAAATATTGTTTCAACCATATTTTAATGATTTTCCGGCTCACTCTTTACGTATGGTCGATCACCCTACTCATCTCAGAGCGATTTTCGTTCGTTGTCGGTCTCCATTTAATCTAAACCCTCGCCAAAGTAATGTTTTTTCGCGTAGAATGCAGTAGTCCTTAGTTTCATTGTTTCATTCCATGGGATCAGGGTTGATCCTATCAAGATTAGAGCCATTCTCAATCTACCTCCTCCTTCTTCTTCATGCATGATTACAAAATTAAGGGAAAACAAACTTTCTTGATGGGTTCATCTGGAACTTCTGTAGAGATTACTAGAGGACTACCGTCTGTTAAGAAGACTTCGAGTTTATGCGGGATAAGATTGCCAACAATGCCTTTGAAGCTTTAAAATTGTCCCTCACAAAGCTCCTCTTCTTTTCCCACAGTTATAGTTGAGATTACTTTCTTTATCTTGCTTTGCGCGTATACCATTGGTATGGTCCTCATTCGGGAGGATGATAACCACGATGAAAATCTTATTTATTACTTGAGTAGAAGATTATCATCTACAGAAGTCAAGTACCAACATGCTGAAGGCGTACGGGTATTTGTTAATGGATCCAACGTTCCGTCATTATAGTTCTCACGAGGAAAACTTCGTTGATTTCCACCTTTGTAACCCATGCAACCTTATATTGAGCATGTCAATTCTTTGGCGGGGGCAAAGAACACTCAAAGTGGATTGTTATTCTCCGGGAGTTCTATTTGGAGTTTGATGGTGCCCGTCGAGAAGAAGTCCCTAGTTTTACATTGAGTTGATTTGTGACTTTTCTACACGGAAGGTAGCGGTGGATTGATTTTGGCAGTCGCTTTTCCTTATAATTACCGATGATATTTGGTATGGAGATATCATTTATATATCTTCAAACTCAAACTCTTCAGCCTACATTGTCCAGTAATGAGCGGCGTCGTGTTCGTTATAAAGCACGTCATTATATCATCCTTGGTGGTACTCTTTACCGTCGAGGTATTGATTTTGTCTTCCGGCGTTGTTTGACTTGTGACGAAGCTTTGAATGACTGCCATTCTGGGCATGTGGTGGTCACATGTCTAGGTATGCTACTTCCCAGAGGATCTTACGAGCAGGGTTTTTTTTTGGCCTTCTTTATTCAATTATTGTATTATCGTTGTCCAAAAATTCCACTCTTGCCAGACCTACAACAATAAATACGATCACACGTTGTGGTCTCTGTTGGTCCTTTTTTAAAATGGGGCATTGATTTTATGACATGTCCCCCTCGCTTTCGTACGGGGGCATAGTTTCATTAATAATATTTGTTGATTATTTTACTAAATGGGGTAGAACAGTAGGCATTCGATAATCAGAAGGCTGACGCACCACCTCTTCAACCGTAATGGTACTCATTTTGGTGTTCTCGGTATGGTCGCGATCCGCGGTGATCATTTTAGAAATAATATGATCTTTGAACTTACAGAGAAGTTGGACCTCCGTCATGATAGCTCAACTCCCTAATATCCACAAGCTAATGGTTGGAAATATGTGAGAGTCCTCGATCTATGATTCGACGAATGATAGAAATCTAAAACTCCAGTTGACACAATGTTATTTTCCAGCATTGTGAAGTGCCGGAACATCCCATTTAAGAATGCGCCGCGGGGATTTCACGCCTTTTCGATTGGTTTTATGGCATGACCATTCTGGAAGTAGAGATAATGAGTTACGATCTTTAAAATTCGCGTAGAACTTTGCAATGCTTATGCCGAAGAGGAGCGTCACGTTGTTGTATCTAATGGAATTAGGCGAGGACTCGCAGTAACCTTCTCTTGGTATGACCCGGAAGAGAAATATTTAAGGCATGGTATGATAAACGTATCAAACCTAAGTGTTTTCTCTGAAGGGAATCTTGTTCTTCTGTATGAACAAGATAAATCGTCTTGGTGGGAAATTGAACCAGTAATAGTGGGCCTTACATTAGCAAATTGGCCAAGGGAGGGCGCATATAGACTATTAGTAGATTATGATGGGGTAGCTTTGAGTGAACCGAGAAATGGGTTGTACTTGAAGAAGAGTACTATCATGAGTCATTTGTGCATGAAATACTTGTATTTTATGTATCATACTGAGTGTGTGTTATTACTTTTAACTTTGAGTTTGGCGTTATTTTGGTCTCTACCCTTACAATTAAGTTGTGTTTGATCGGCTAAGATGTGGAATTATTTTCTACCTTATAATTTGGCTTGCGTAAACGGTTACTTCAAGTAGTACTTTCGAGAACACCAACGAAAGCTTTACCGGCATTTGTCTATGCTAACAAGCGAGCTTATATCTTTGGTGCTTGTCTTGGAAATGGGGCAACCAACAACATTGCAGATTATAGCGCCGTGATAGAGTTATTAGTTGATGCTGTCTCTCTTAGGTGTTTGTTTGGTTGTCGCGACTTGACTGCGTGACTGAGTGGTGCTCTGACTAGAAATAATGTCTACTCTATTAGAAGTCTGTTATTAAGAGTTTATTCGCGGATTCGCCTCTTGGAAGACATTTGCGATTACATAGAATATCAACACATTTAGAGAAGTCTTAATACATTGATAAATGCTTTAGCTAATTATGTATTAAACAAACATTTGAACAATTTATAAATCAAAACACATGTACACAAAGTGTAAAGTAAGCCGGTAAAAAACCATGTATATATATAACACTCAAAGTTTGTTTTTTACAAAATGAGTAAGACCAAAATATCAAAAAGGAAGCTTAACTACATAACGATATCATGACATTAATGATGTTAGGTAGCATGATAGATCCACAGCTTCTCGGTGAACAGGACCATGAAACTCCCGATGGCGTTGATCAAGTAGTGAGGATCTCCCTCGAGCATCTCTGCTTGGAACATCATGCATCGAAGCCCTCTGAAGTTTGCTCTGATGGTCATCACATCTTGAGGGTAACTACCTTCTCCTGCGCGGTGAGCGAGGAGGGCACCGAATTTGTTTGTAAGGCTAACATACGTGTTATCAATACAGTGTGTTACCGGAAGAATTACAAAACCAAAAACATTTAATGTAATGAAAATACAAAAATTCGAAAAACTCAAAAGTTGGTGTACTTCTTACCAATGTTTCCCCTCTGCGCGTCTTCAGGGAGGACAATATCAGGATCACCTCGAAAGTCCAAACCGACATACGAATAATCCTCTATCATCAAAACCCGGCCTTGGAGCCAGTCAAAAGCGATGTCGTCACTGCCAGATGGGTGCATCACGTGCCTAACCGCTTGGTACTTCTTAACCATATCAGTGGATCCACAGGACCTGAGGGAAGCTGCGATGCTGCTGAAGTGTCATATGGGGACTCTCCGCGGAAAAGGATACTACTTGATGATCAAAACCGAATTACTTGAGATCTTAGCTGCTCTTTGTCAACTTTTTGAGATTGTGAAGTCTTGCATCAGCCAGTTGAAAACTTCGGAACTCAAAGACCTCGGGCACTTGTGAAAGTAGCTCTAAAAGTATATCACGAACCCGCTTTTCACACATACATACCTGGTATGGTAAGCGAATGAATAGAGGAGAGTGATAGATCACCTCCGATGCAGCCACCTTTTCCTTTGTCTTTCTACATCCGATTTACCTGTATTCGACCGTGTCGTCATTTTCATGCCGCTCACCGGATTCCCCGGACCAGCGTGGAACCCCGTCTCGACAACGTGGTCAAGAAATAGATATCTTCAATATCAATGGTCAAAGTATGGATACCCATGGAAGACTTGTTGATCAGGATTCACATCTGAATTAAGTGTTCCAATAGGCGAACTTGGTCTCTCATGCGTTATCAGGAGTATTCGGGGAGTCCACAATTCCTTAGGCGTTAATAGTGGGGTGATTTTCGGCGTGATATTATTCTTCTTCATGCTCATGTTCCCTCTACTCAAGCACCATTGTGTGACTGGATCAAACTGGTAGGTGTTCAACTCCCTAGCTTTGCATGGTTTTATTTTATGATTTCATTGATCAAAATATTGCACAATTTTTCAACTCTGCACTGTTCGCAAGTGAGGTATACCGCGGTCGCGGGTTTCAGCACCCTATATTCTTGTTGTGGGAACATGAACCAGCGGGCCATTATGGATGGCACAGAATCATCTATATAGGGTTTCAAATTTTGACCCAAAACTTCAACTTTTTCCAATGAAATCATAAAATGAAACCATGCATAGCTAAAGAATTGAACACTTATCAGTTTGGTCCAAGCGGTTTGCTGAATGGTGCCCCGGAGCTCCCAGAAAGTGGCGAGGAAGATTAGAGGTAATATGGAAATTTTGCACTCAAAATGGTGATTGGGTAAACACATATGGTAAAATGAGTTAGCTGAATTTGTTTTATTCACTTTTTATTAGGTTAAAAGTGGGTTTTCATTTTATTTCATTATTTTACCCATTTAACCCTAATTACTAATCACGGTGAAGAAATGACTTAGGAAGTCTAACGAAATGATTATGGATTCAGAAAACTTTTGAAGTATGGAGTGTTTGTTTGGTTTTCCATGGTTTTAATATCAGAACCTCAAGTGACTTTTATCCATTATAGCACTTGTAAAAAACTTATATTGGCGTTGTTTATCTCTTCCGGACTCACGATGTGGTTGCGAAAAAGGGAACCCCCAGAGTTGACTTTAAAAAGCTTCCTTTCCGACTCCTAAACATAAAAATATTTCCGAAGCGACCTTATTTTCATGCTGTTGAAATATTTGAACCCTATACGCATCCATAAGAGCGATAGAAGTTTAACCACCGATTCGTTTGATTATTATGCAGAAAAGTGCAGGAGAGTTCTCTTTTTAAAGTGTTTTCAAACTCTATAAATCTGAAAAATAACTACTCAGATTTTTCTATCTACGGACTCGTTAGTAACATTGACAAGACGAAGTGATGGGACGAACACTCCTTCTTGGTTCATTAAAAAATGCTCAGAGGGATAATCAGAAGGATGAGCTTATATACCAACAAACGCATGTAATCCTCTTCAAACTTATAGTAAAAAATAAAAGTACTTTCCAGTGGTGGGGGGAATTTGGAAGGTCCTCTGTTTGGATTTTTACTGAGAGTTAATTGGCGAGTAAGTGTGACTCTTGAACGCATTTTGTTCATCCGAAGTTGGTTTGGAAATCCATTTGCCTCTCATTCAATTTGATTACAAAGTCTTTCCATGCGTCGTTTTTGAATCAATGTTGCCAAATCATCGGTCGTGTCATCCCTTATGTTCAAGATTTTGTGCTGAGAAATCTCTATTGAGTCGACCATCTGCGGTTATCTTTTCATTTTGAGTCAAGCCTTCCCCGTGTCCAAAGTCAGATTATTACATACTACGTTTTTATCATCAACTCACATTACTCATTTTGACTGTCAGCGATGGGGGGTCACATCATCCTCTGGCCAGTCTTGTTCCATGATGACATATAGGATTAAGACTTGAAAACATTGGTACCTTGAAGCTTACATACCTCAATGGCGGTTCTCACTTTTCGGCCGAGTGGGTTTACATCATTGATACCTGATCAAGAGATTTCGTGGTATTCGACGTAAACTATTTTATTCACGATCGATGGATTGTACTATAGTACCGAGTCATTAAGCATCAGTAGGTGATTTCCTACGCACTTATTTATTTAAATGAACATACATCAATAGGTAATCGTGGTTTCTACCATGTTCAACTATACATATGAAATACTTGAATTGATTATTTTTGGTGGTAGAGTTTGACCACGGATATATACCTATCTAGGTTTCGATGGAGTATGTATATTTTTTACGACACGCGAATATTGTGTATGGTTCGTGGCTATGTAGTCTTGAGTGCATTTGTCCTGAGATCCCACGGTGTATTAAATTTGAGCACTATTCATGGTGTGGATCCAGGTGTATGGTGGTGGCCTTTATTTTTATATCATGGATCTATGATACGAAATTAGGGATGCCACTCAGAGTTGATATATTTGATATTTTGTTGATGCCCGGATGTTGGAGTCTCGATTAGATGCTCTTAGTTCTTGACACCGCACGTAAGCTTGCAATTCTATGAAGCTGTCACTAGTTAAAGAGCTCTCCCGGACTTTGGGGGGCATTACATTTTATCCACATTTTGAAAAGATTCACCAGGGATGGTATGCTTGTTATGATAATAGAATATCCAAACTCTTTATTAAGAACATTTTTCATAAGAAGAATTGTCATTTCCATGAAAAGCTTATAATTAAAAATGGTGCGTTTTATATACTCCTAGAATCCTTGTTCCCTTGTTGCCTTTCATATTCAGAAATTTACCATACTGGCAGAAGTGGAGTGCGGACATGTTTCTAAAGGGAAAATGGTTAGTTCACCAGGTCCTTCTAGAAAGAGATGCTGAAGGATGGGTTGGCTTCGAAGATAGTTGTGAAATACTGACTTTCAGAGATATGTAGGATGAACCTATCAAAACTAGGATTTATCTTCTACTACTATATATTGAGGAGATTTATCCTGGGGAAAAGGGTTAACAAGAACAATAATGAAGAAAACTAGTAAACTAACGGGGTGATTTGGGAGCCGAGATTAGGCTTTGCATGGGGTGACTTCACGGCTGACAAGGGACGGCAACAAGTTCATCTTAAGGAGTTGATTTTCTTCATACATGAGCTAATGTGTGTGTTATGTTAAGCTATTGAAAGGAGATCTATGAAATCAAGGCTGGTTTGTATATTTCTCTTCAGTTAAATCTATTTTTATGAATATGTCCTTTCCATAATGATGATGTTTATATGCTTGTTATGATTCCTTGATCACATGTATAGACTAGATATTGAATACATTAATTTTCATACCCGATTGGTTTGTTATTATCATGATTGGAACATTAGAGGCATTGACAGAGAAAGAACAGAAAGACTAGAAGCAAGCTAGCAAGAGATTGATTGGAGAACCAGGGCAAGACTGTATGGAGGACTGAAGCTACAGCAGCAAAGGACAACAACAAAGTCATCTTATGTGGTTGATTTTCTTCATACATGAGCAAGTGTGTGTGTTATAATTAAAAGCTATTGAAAGGAGATCTATGAAATCAAGGCTCAGTTTGTATATTTCTCTTTCAGTTAAATCAATACATGAATATGTCCCTTTCCCATAATGATGATGTCATCTTATTACATGATTCCTTGATCACATGTATAGACTAGATATTGAATACATTAATTTTCTTGTACTTCGATTGGTTTGTATTATCATGATTGGACAGCCCAAGAGCATTGAAGCAGAGAAAGGAACAACAGAGATTTAAGGAGAAGCGTTCATAAGGTATGTCCACTATCCATTTCTCTTAGTTCGTTCAATAATCTAGATCTAGGGAAAGAGTAGTATTCTGTCTCGTTTTGTTCTAGATCCAGGTGGATCTAGGGAGATTAGTCTGTGTCCTCACTCACAAATTTATCCATTAACAGCAGGTCAAGCTCCTTGATCTTGACCTAACAAATCAAGTCTTATTCCCCCAGATGAACATATAAATTTTCTAGAGTATCTCTCTAGATGAGTTGGGAGGAATGTAGTTCATGCCAAATCCTGAATTCATCAACCTATTTAACTCAACTATTATGAACCTCAGGGACCTACTAGTGTTCGGTAACACTGGTGAAGATGCACAGTGCACCAAGTTCCTGATCAACAGGGTGCATGAAAAAATTCTTTGGTTGGATAGACGATATCCAATCCATGCTGAATACATCCACCAACTTATGGGACTATCCCTCAAGGGAGAGGACATGTCCAAAGGATTCTAGGGTACCAGCAAGAATGATAAAAAGAAAGGGGAGCCCAACCTATATGATAGGTTTCAAACACAGAGGAGAGGGTACACAACCAAAATCGACCCCATACTACCAGAGACAGTTAGGATTGGTTGCTACATCATATCCAGCAAAGTCATGAGGTCGTAGTACAAGGTAAAATGCACACTGGATGCATTTTCAGTGGCAGATTTTTGCACCAATGGTGTTTTTTTCAACTGGTGTAGCTACCTGTTGGAGTAACTACTTGTGTCTTGGGAGGAAGCCCAAGAGAATGGAGGAAACTTCACATATGGATACTTGTTTTTTTCATTTTCAATGCTCAAGTGGATACCACCCACAAGAATACCATCGGAGCTAGCAGATAAGGGGTGCTTAGCAAAGCTATTTGAGCCCTAGAATTCAAGGGCAAACTCAGAGAACACAACCTTCAACAACACGACATTCTCCAAGTCGTACAATGGGCTCATCAATGCAATGCAGAGGTTGCGCATTCCCCAGGAGATCCTCAACTATAATACGAGGAACATAGCCCTCAACATGAACTAATATCATACCTTTGTTGATTAAGGTTCGTTGTTATTGATGTCAACCCTTGAAGAAAGTCCAGTAGTGAATTCTAGTAGCACAAATGTTTGGGTAATGGACCCAAGGTTGTTTCATGTATAATGGTATGAGTTTTAATATATTTGAAGGTAATACTATTCTATATGGATAGTACATGTCATTCCATTTCCGGTGGTATGTGGAATGTCACATAACTCCTCATGGTTAGAGATTTATGGCCATGAGAAGTTAGAGAACCTAGGTTTGGGTACTGGACCCAAGTTTGTTTGATGGATAATGGTATGAGTTTTGATATATTTGTAGGTAATACTATTATATATGGATATTAACCATCATTCCATTTCTGGTGGTATGTGGAACATCACATAACTCCTCACGGTTTGAGAGTTATGGCCTTACAAAGTTTGTTAAGCCCTAATATTGGCTCATTACCCCTTAATTGGGGCATATTACATTAGTAATTTTATTTTATTTATGTTGTCTTTATTCCATTTGTTGTAATTATACCTCCTAGTCTCCTATATATACTAAGGAGACATTTTCATTTGGAGTCATCTTATACTTGAACATTTATGTGGGGTAAAAGGAGGCTGCCCCCTCGAAGAGGCGTATTATATGAAATTATCTCTTTTTCAAGGTGTTGAGTACTTATTCTAAGTTTTTTCTGTGATATATTGATATTTGGTTCTTAACATATGGTATCAGAGCTCAAGGTCTTGGGGTTTTGTTGCTACATCTGAGACACCTTGAAATTTTCTCTATAACATTTTTTCTACAATGTTTCAGAAGAAACGGCTTAGAGGATATTTAGTAGACGAATCAAGGTACGTTGGGTTAAAATTTCAGCTCCCGAGGCCTTATAATTTCTAAGATAAAACCTGTGAAAGATAGGGTTATGGAATCATCTTGAACTGAGACATTGTGGCATTTTCTATATAAAAATA
Organism: Picea sitchensis; assembly: GCA_010110895.2. NCBI lineage: Eukaryota > Viridiplantae > Streptophyta > Pinopsida > Pinales > Pinaceae > Picea > Picea sitchensis. The sequence goes on along the minus strand of SNQJ01S0175947.1, from coordinate 20,814 downwards.
TTTCTGTTAAGTTTCAGATCCTGAAATCCATAGTATATTCACAAAAATTAGTAAGGTATCGGTGGTAAAAAAAAATTCTTTTGGCTCATATTACATTTGAAGATACACCTTGTGTAAGATAGGGTATCTAACTAGTCCTATTGACTAGTCTCAAGAAGGTGTTCCAGGTAAAACAATCATAACTTCTTCCTAGTGTATCCAAATTGAGTGAGATTAATTTCATTGGATAATGGAAATAATGTAGTATTTATGGTATGAGTTTCAGAATTTAATATCAATTATTTTGTGTGGGGCAGGCGATACAAGTGAGATCTCCTGGAAAGGCCAAAAATCAACAAGTTGTGGGGAAGCTACCGTAAATTCCACTTGGCACATACAATTTTGATCAGACCTGTGGCATTGGAGAGAAGAAATATCATAGAACTACATAAAATAAATTTTCATACCCAGAAGAGCAGAAAATTGGTAAATACAACAAAATAAATATTGTCTAGTAGAACCACCCCAAAATCAAGGTTCAAAAGTGATACTTGGACAACATGCCACCGAAAAAGGGAACTTCTACACAAAAGAAGCCTCCAAACAATCCTACTTGGACACTTGATGAAAGTGAAGAAATGTGTAGGGACATAAATGATTTACAAAAGAATATAGTAACACAATATGAACTACAAGAGATGGAAGCTAAGTTGGAGGCAATAAATACTAATATGGATGGTTTAAAAGAGGAGATCATGGAAGTATTGAAACATTTCGTAACAGAGAAGACACCT
>SNQJ01S0175947.1:2445-20031 GCA_010110895.2 Picea sitchensis | reverse complement strand
TCTATTACTGATTCACCCCCCTGTCTCAGTAATCCAACAATTGGTATTAAAGTAGTTTCCTTCAGAAATCAATTTAACCACTGAAAGGTAGATCATGGAGAGTAACAACTTGTATAAAAATGGAATACCACAGTTCAATGGACAAAAGTATGCATTTTGGAGTATCAGGATGAAAACATATATATAGGCACAGGAATTTGAATTTTGGCAATCAATTGTAGATGGATACACAGCACAAACAGTTCCACCATCAAATGACAAAGCATTGAAACTAGGTCAGAATAATTCCCAAGCCAAAAATGCACTTCTGAATGGTCTTCGTGAAATGGTATTCACCAAAGTTTCACATTGTAAATATGCTAAAGAGATTTGGGACAAACTTCAAAATATTTATGAAGGAGATTCAAAATTCAAAGCAACAAAGCTTCAAACTTACAGAGGTCAGTTTGAACAACTTAAGATGAAGGAAGATGAGAATATTGTAGCTTACTTTTTACGAGTTGATGAAACAGTAAATAAAACCATAGGATTGGGAGGAGAAATCAAAGAATTTGTAATTGTTCAAAAATTACTAAGATCTCTTCCTGTGATATTTAACCCTAAGATATCGGCACTAGAAGAAATATTATATCTAAACTCAATAAGAATGGATGAATTACATGGAATCTTCACATCATATGAAATGAAAAATGAACATGAAAATACATATATAAAAGAAGCATCCTTCAAAGCATCCAAAAAGTCAAAGAAAAATGGAAGGCAAAAAGAAGAACATAGCAACAACAGTGACGTCTCGGAAGATGATGAAGAAGTGGCCAACTTTGTCAAAAGACTCAACAAGGGAACCAATGATAGATATAGAGGTAAGATTCCTTTACTTTGTTTTAATTGTGATGGTATTGGTAATTTTGCTAACAAATGTACTTATAAGAAAAAGAGAAATTATGAAGGTTAATCTAAAAAAAAACAAACATATAAAGGAAAAATAACCACAAAGAAAGTTTTCAAGAAAATCGTATACACCAAAGAAGACATCTCATCATTAGATGAAGATGAAGTCAGTGACAGTGATGAAGAAATATTTCTATTCATGGAAGTAGAAGACTCTGATAAAGAAGACTCTGAAGAAGAATATGAATAAGCCAAAGAAGAATATGAATATGTCGAAGAAGAAATTGAAGAGGGAGAAGTTGACTACGGAGAGGAATTAATGTGTGCCATAGAAGTTATCAGAAGAGAAAAGAAGAAAAAAAAGAAACTACAAGCAAAACTAGACAAGAAAGAAGACACTTGAGAACTAGAACAAATGATCACAAATTTGAAGGTTCAAATAGAAGAAGATAAAATAATTGAAGAAGAACTCAAATAACAACTACAATAAAAAGACAATATCATTGGAAATTTGGAAGCAGAGATTGTCACATTAAGAAAGGATCTTCAAAAAAAAAATACGAAGAACAACTCAAAAGTTTTGGATGACATTATCAGAAGTCAAAAATGCCATCATGACAAGTCCGGACTTGGATACAATCAGACAGAAAATGGATCAAGATCCAAAACAACAGAGCAAGAAACATATGCAAAAAGATTTGCAGAAACAATCAAGGGGGATAGGAAGATCTACAAGGAAGATTATAGGGACACTCCTCCACTGAGAACATTCATATTTCATAATCAACAACCAAAAGATAGGCCTCAGGAAGAAGAATAATTCATAAGAGTACCTATTTTTAGAAGATCTTCAACTCCGAGGTATCAAATTTTCTTTTTTGGTTTATGTTATGCATGTAATAATTTTGGACATAAAGTTTTGAATTGCAGAGATAACAACATGAAAAAAACAACTTTGAAAGTCATACACAAAGGGGTTATCCAAGAAGGCCTAGTGAAACACAGAGAATAAGTTACAACATGTTTGAATCTTTGAGCACTGAAGTGGAATGCTACAAATGTAACAATTTTGGACACATGGCCAAATATTTCGATGGCAGTCCCTCCTAGAGAACCGCAATAGAATAACAACAGTCACAGACAACAACCTAAAAAGAGGACATGGATAAGAAAGAAGGATCAGTATAGAAATGAAGAATTCACACTTTCTCTACAAGATACGCATAATAAACGTGGTTGGTATGTTGACAGTGGATGTTCAAAACATATGACAGGTGATAGAGACAAGTTTCTTACATTATGAAAAGAAAGAGATGGATCAGTCTCCTTCGGAAATGATGATTCATCCAAAATTATTGGAAAAGGAACAGTCAGAATTGGGAACAAGAATACAAAGGAAACAAATGTTCTACTAGTAGAAGATATGAAACATAGTCTTATAAGTGTGAGTCAAAAGTGTGACAAAGGTCATAAAGTTACTTTCTATTCAAAAAAGTGCGAGATAAGAAAAGAAGGTTCAATAAAATTGATTGATATAGCTGCGAGAACTTCAAGCAACATATATGTGTTAAGTGAAATTGGAAATGAAAAGTATTTTCTAGGAAAGGTAGATGAAAGTTGGCTATGACATAGAATAATTGGTCACATACATTTTGATAACCTTGTCAAAGTCAGCAAAAGAGAATAAGTCAGAGAAATGCCCCAGATCACGAAACCAACCAACACTTTATGCAAGCATTGTCAACAAGGAAAACAAATAAAGACTAGGTTCAAATCAAAGGAATATTCAATGACAAGATCACTGGAAATTGTGCATACTGATCTAGTTGGACCAACTACAAAAAATGGCTTAAAAGGTGAGAAATACTTTATGTTATTATTTGATGATTATACAAGAATGACCGCAGTTTTCTTTCTCAAGAATAAGTCAGGATCTTTTGAAAACTTCAAGATCTACAAGGAAATGGTTGAAAATGAAATGGATTCAAAGATCAAATGATTGAGATCTGATAATGGAGGAGAGTTCACTTCAAAGGAGTTTATGGACTACTGCAATAGTCATGGAATAAAAGGGAAATTATTTGTTGCTAGGACACCTCAACAGAATGGAGTTGTTGAAAGAAAGAACATGACAATACAGGAAATGGCTCAAACAATGCTAATGGATTCAGAATTGACATATATGTTTTGGACATAGGAAGTGCATAAAGAATTCACATTCAAAATAGATTAATTCTAAGAAACAACACTGACAAAACTCCTTACGAGCTATGGAAAGGAAGACCAACAAATGTAAACCACTTCAGATTTTTTGGAAGCAAATGCTACATCAAAAGAGAAGATGGAAGAATGGGAAGGTTTGAAACTCGTGTGGACAAAGGAATACTTGTTGGTTACTCAAGTACAAGAAAATGATACAAGTGTTACAACTTGAGATTGAACAAAGTGGTGAAAAGCATCAACATAACAATTGATGAAACAGGTGGACAAGAATTAAGGAAGAAGAAAATGAATCAATTGAACAAATTTATGAAGAAGAAACAAAAGATGAAAAATAAGGGGAAGACGAAGAGGATCCGATAGAAACAAAAGATAAAGTTCAGCAAGTAACTCCAAAAATGCCTAGCAGACGAGTACAGAAGAATCATCCTTCAGATCAGATTATCAGAAACAAAGACGCAGGAGTTGAGACTAGAAGAAGAATTTGTTCACCAAAACAAACTCACCTATCACTCACATCTACGATTGAACCAACCTATTTTGAAGAGGCTAGTAATGATGAATTTTGGAACAAGGCCATGGATAAAGAATTGGATCAGATAGAGAAAAATGACACTTGGGAATTGGTTCCAATACCAAAGGAAAAGAATGTGATCGGCACAAAGTGGGTATATATGAATAAATTGAATTAATATGGACAAGTTACAAGGAACAAATCTAGATTGGTATGTAAAGGATATGCACAGGTTGAAGGAATCAACTTTGAAGAGACATTTTCCCTAGTTTCCAAAATGGAAGCAATCAGATTTCTTTTAGCTTATGCATACTCCAAAAATATTAAAGTGTATCAGATGGACATAAAATCATCTTTTCTAAATGGGTAACTTGAAGAAGAAGTCTACAGTGAATAACCAGAATGATTTCAGTTGTCAAAGAACACATATGTGTGTAAATTAAAGAAGGTCTTGTATGGTCTAAAAACGGCTCCTAGAGCATGGTACTCTAGACTGGATAAATATCTACATCAGGCAGGATTCAGAAAAGGAAGTGCAGACAACAACCTCTACATCAAGGTAATTCAATACAATATTTTATTAATTGAAGTTTATGATGATGATATTATTTTTGGTAGTGATGATGACAGGTTAAGCCAGAAATTTTCAAAGGATATGCATAATGAATTTGAAATGTCATTACTTGGAGAACTATCCTTCTTTCTGGAACTTCAGATACGTCAAAGAAACCAAGGCATTTTTGTTTCTCAAACCCAGTATATCATAGAAATGCTAGATAGGTTCGGAATGGAAGATTGCAAACCAATTATCACTCCCATGCAAACCAGTTGCAAGTTAAGAAAAGATGATGATTCAAAGTCTACAGATCAGAGGAAATACAGGTCAATGATTGGTAGCCAACTATATGTGAAAACATCCAGACAAGATGTAATGCAGGAAGTTGGACAAGTGGCATGATTTCAAGCAACACAAAAGGAATCACATGTGTTAGCAGTGAAGAGGATTTTCAGATATCTCAAAGGAATAGAAGAGTTTGGATTATGGTATTCAAAATGAAAGGATATATCTCTTATTTCTTACATAGATGCAGATTGGGCATGTTGTATTAATGACCGACGAAGCACCAGTGGATAAGTGTTCTACTTAGGTGAGTGTTTAGTATCATGGCTATGAAAGAAATAATCATTAATATCTTTATCTATAGCCGAGGCAGCATATATTGCAGCAGAAACATGTTGTACACAGGTTCTTTGGATGAAAGAAACTCTGACAAATATGTAGGTTGAGTATGTTGAGCCCATTCCAATCTATTGTGATAATACAAGTTCCATCAGTATCTCAAAGAACCCGGTGATTCACTCCAATACGAAGCACATTCCAATCAAGTATCACTTTATATGGGAACATATTGCAAAAAAGAACATCCGAGTTGAGTATGTGGGCAGAAAAGAGCAAGTGATAGACATATTTACAAAACCACTTCCATGAGACTCCTTTGAGTATCTTCGCTAGAGACTCAGAGTTATTTCTACTCCAAAGTGAATGGTTTTGAATGCTTATCTTATATGTCTTAGATGTACATGAGGAAGCACCATAAATATGACAGTTCAGTTAGGGGGAGTAGCCCCGGATGGAAAGATACCTTTTCTCGTGATGACAAAGGGAGAGAGATTTATTAGATGTAGAGGACAAAGGCATGATTCTAGGGGGAGAAATGGTCACAGAATTGTAGAGGATAGAGGGATGGTTCCAAAGGGAGCATGAGTGATATGACTTCAGTATTGCATGAAATGATTTCAGTATTTCATCAGACTGTTTCCATCAATGCCAAAGGGGGAGATTGTTTATTAAGGTTGGTTGTCATTGATGTCAACCCTTGAAGAAAGTACGGTAGAGAATTATGATAGCACAAAGATTTGGCTAATGAACCCAAGGTTGTTTCATGTATAATGGTATGAGTTTTAATATATTTGAAGGTAATACTATTCTATATGGATAGTACATGTCATTCCATTTCCAGTGTGTTGGCACGAGGCTGAAGGGAAAATAATAACTATCGTGGGAAAGAAAGTGTGTAGAAAAATGAACTAACAACTAGCAAAAGAACATCACGCACGCATGCAAGAAAGCATGCACAAAGGAAAGCGACAGCTGGAGGGAGAACCACACGTGCATGGGAGAAAGACCTAACATAAGAAGGGTTAGGGTTTTGGTAATATTCTGTAAAAGGATGAAGATCCTGAAATGTATAAATATAGATACGAAAGTATCATATAAGGATGGTTGTTGTTATTATTGTTGTTGTTGAGGGTTAGGATTTGGAGTGAAGTTTTGGGGACTGTAACCACGCAAGAGCATAGGAGATATGTAATGTTTTTATCTGTATGAATAGATTTTGTAAGTTTTTTAGAAAAGAAGATATGAGGGAAGGTAGATCTAAGGATTAGACCGCAGGTTGTAGAGCCTGGTGCAATCTAGTTCGCCTCACATAGATCTTACCCAGGTTTTTGGAGAATTGTAAGAACGCGACGCTAGAAATGTAGAACTACCATAATAAAAGAGCCAAGAGCCAAATAGTTTTGTACGTAGCCCAAGGGGGGGTGAACCATGGTAATACTTGTGTAATGTGTTGAATGTATGAATTTCTCTACTTTCTTTCAACAATTAATGGTTAAGCTTGATGATTGAGTTAATACATTGTTATGAATCTATTTATACTTTGTTGGAATTAAAATATGGGATATACGTATGCCACTTCAAGGAATAAGTATTTTACCTTACATCTCATGATACCTGGATTTAATCAAGAAAAACCTATCCCCTACTCTGTCCTAAGCTATAAGCACCTGATTCTTACAGTCACCCATTTAAAGTTATCTCAGGTGAGACGACATAGTACCTTCTGGGTGTTGTGTTTCCTTCTGGTTTACCAAGAGGGCCAATAGTTTTAGAGGCTTTGTTGGAAGCCCAAATGACATGAGCCCTGGGTCAATAACTTAGACAACCTAAGAAGGAAAATAGTAACCAACAAATGGTTATTTTGTCATGTTAAGAGGAACAAGAGAGGACTGAGTAGATGAGATAGAATGAATAATAACCAAAGGAGTGAAACATAAGAGAAATGAGTCATTAGAAGAGAATGTTGAGACCTTGGAACCCCATGAGAGAAGAAATTGAGGGCTGGTTGAGAACTAAAGATCTAGATTTTGCACAGAAAGACAATAGAAACCCCAGGATCAAACCGCGCAAATACCTGGGTAAATACGTATTTACAGATTTACACGAAGTCTTTTTCTATGATTTTGTTCATCTACTATACGAGTGGATATTAAGGTTAAAGGATAACCACACAAAAAATCATATTCGATAGCTAGATTGGACTCCAGTACAGATCTAGCAGCTGCAGCAGGTGAACAACAAATTCACATGCGCAGTTGACTTTTGGCTTGACAGTATTGTGTCAGGCTTTATCATAGAATTTGCAGTAGACACAACAAAGTCATACAACACAGCTGAGAAAGAGTTCCTATGAGGACCAATAGGAAGGTACATTTGATCATTGTTTACTTCTATCAAGATATTGTTACATAACAAAAGTGTAATGACAATGGAATCAGACAGCTAGACTTCCCTGCATGCATGGAGAAAGGGGGGAAGCACTGACAGAGACAGGAGGAATGGAAGGAGGTAAAGATAAAGATAATAAGGAGGAGGAACCATTGGACCTGATCTTGATGGATGACAACCAGATTAAGTGGATCTTGGTGTCATCAAGAATGACACATAGTGGAGCACCCTACTAGTATAAGGTGAATACCAAGAAGAGATCCATAGCCAAGAGGGAGGGATTGGCAAGTGATGAGGAAGAGGTAGAGGATCTCTGGGATGTGGAGAATATTGAGGAAATATTGCACACCACGCATGAGAGGAAAACAAGAGGCCTAAGAATAGAAGAATAAGACAACCATCCCTTTTATATTAATGTCAGTGTGGAACCCATAAACCCATGTGCGACCAATACACCAAAGAGAACACCGCCGTTTAGACAACCAAAGTTCAGAGGAATTCTGACAATAGGAGGCACATATACATAAGGAGAAACAACTGGAGGAGCCAGTTCATGGAACCTTAGTCAAGTATCTACACTGCCCAGAGGAGGGAGTAGATCAATATTTGGAATGGCAGGACACGATCCTACTATTAGATTACCAGAGTTTCGAGGAGAAGAAACAAAAGACCTTGAGAAGCATATTTTCATTTGCACAAAGATCTAGGAAGCAAAGAAAATCATTGATGAAGACACCAAACTCGCACATCTAGCAATAATGCTAAGAGACCAAGCACTAGACTGATACATGAGTCTATACATGAACAATTTTCCCGGAACAACAAGGACACTAGACGAAATTAAGAAACTATTGATAAATGAGTTCTAGAATTCAAACTTAGAGGATCAATACATGAATGAGATGATTGAAATAAGAAAGAAACTAGGAGAATTGGTATGGGAGATTGATCAAAGATCCAAGCGATTAAAAGGAAAGTTAAAATACCTTATGACCGTTATGCAACATCGACACCTGTTTATCAACTCACTACTCCCACACTTAAAATATCCATCATGACAACAGAAGTTTCAGACGTAGGAGAGGCTCTGCAAGAAGCCTTTCAATTGGAAGAGAGTCAGTACTAGCAGACGGACCCATCTATCGAAGAACTGAAGGAGGATCTGAAGAACTTAACATTTCAGCTAAACTAGAATAAGAGAAAGGACAAAAGAGAAGTCGTTTGGTTCACTACTTGTAGGATGGAAGGACACCATAAGAATGAATGCCCAACATTCACACAATATATGGTGATGGGGACGCCAAACCCACTACCATAGGGAGGATTATGGTGTGAAATATTCAAGAAATCGGGTCACGACCCTTACCACTACACGATGATGCAAAAATAACAAACAGTTCTAAAGAACTCATATTGCACCTTTTGCAAGTCATCCGGCCATGAAGACAAAGATTGCAGAACTATGGAGTTGATGTGGGAAAGAACATCATACACATATAGGGTACATGCATAAATGATGATTGGGAAAACAACACCACAATTCACTGAAGCCCCAACCCCATACAACACTGCGCAACAACAATAATGCACAACCACAGTATAACCCAACATATCCCGAGTACAATATCACACAATATAATCATGGAACATAGTATAAAATGTCACAAGGTGATTGCACAACTTATAGAGGAGCAGGACGATCCATAAGAGGTTTCATATGCGGTAGAGGACCAGTCACATGTCACAATTTCCAGCAACCAAGACATTATGCACAGGAGTGTCCACTGCCACCAACGACTTGTATGTATTGTCGCACATTAGACCATGATATGGAGGAATGTCCAACATTACTTGTAAAGATCCAGGAAAAAAGGAATCAAAATAACCAGAATGTTTAGTGGATTTCATTTGAAGCAAGGGATGATGGATGGAACATCAACATAGACACTCGAGGAGGAAAGAAAACAGGAAATGATGTAGCTCAACAGGAACCAGCGCAGAACCAATGGGTAAAGAAGAACACTAACCCCAAGAAGCAATTCGATGTGCATAAGGAGAATGAGATCTTTATAGAAGCCAAACAAGAATTCCAGAAGGAGAATATTGCACCGACTGCATAGCAGAGCAAGGAAGCTCTGGAATATGAAATTATGCCATCACTGGACCATATCAACATAATAAAACCCAAGGAACAAGTAAGTACTATCAAGGACTTTTTTCAATCATGCATCAAAATGTTAAGTGATCCTTCTTCTGTCAAAATATTACAAAACATCCTAGAAAAATGTAGCAGCGAGATGAAACATAAGCCAGAATTGAAAACTGTCAACCACCTACACACAAGAAGAAGAACAAGTAGGGAATTTAAACCAAATGCTAACATTTGGGATTTCAATATGGGAGATATTATACTAGATCTAGGATCTGAAGTGAATGTACTACCAAAAGCTACATGGAAATGCATGGGAGAACCTACACTGTGATACTCAACTATTCAATTAAAGCTAACAAATCAACGTAGATTCCTACCAATAGGTAGACTAAAAGGAATGATGGTAGATCTGGATGGTGTGCGCACTAAGGCATACTTTGAAGTCATCGAAATAGTAGATGACACAACACCTTACCCAACGCTAATTGGTCTGGATTGGGCGTTCGATAACCAGACCATAATTAACTTAAAAATTAGAAAAATGACATTTGATTCGGGGGACTACAAGGTCATAGCCCCACTCAACCCATCATAAGGTGAGAGGTTTGTAGAAACCACTTGTATGGATTTATAAGAGATCGTCTAGTTGTACAGAACAACTGCACGCGATGAGGACTATATAAACCCAGCTGCAGACAGGGTACTCAGTTGGTAGAGCATTACTTCATGTACAATAGACTCAGACACCGGGTTAAAAAATTGGCAGCAAAGACTACATGAAGTATCCACGAGAAGGTGTGCCAGAATAGATCGCGCAGTAACGTAGATTGGCACAGAAATCAAAGAACCACCCAGTTTTCATGGGCTAAATTATTTGGAAACTTTCTTGACACAATATGAAGATGACATATTAGAAAACCAAAGATTGCTAGCACTGGATTTAGCACCAAAGGCTACACCCACAATATGGTGGGTTTCACACAAAGAGACTATCACATATTGGTACCAATGTAAGTGATTACTATGCATAAGGTTCAGTGTAGAACAGACAGGTAACAAACAACATAAATATGACGGACTAGGCACACCAATAGAACACTTGGAGGCATGTAAAACATTGTGGAAAATGATGCCACTGGAGGAATGGACTCACCACTTCATTCATACTTCAGAGGGAATAATAGTGAATTGGTATACAGACTAGGAAATGCGTAAAGGTACCAAGACATGGGTGACACTCCAAAAGAACTTTGCAGTCACTTTCTCATTCAAGCATGAGAAACCCAACATCGACATGACCTTGAAACAGATCAGAAACGTCATATTCATTGAAGAACTGGAAGTAGAAGCTATCACAGAGGTACAACAAAAAAATAAGCAGAAAATCAAGGATCTACTGTCATGCTACCACGTACAGGAGGAAACCTTGGATGAAGATGATCCATGCGATATTCAAATCAAAGAAGTAGAAGGAGAGAGAGATGTGGAAGGACCACCCTTAGATTCAGAGGTCATCTCTGCACAAATCAAGATAAATAAGGTTAACATAGGGACCGTCGAGCATCCCAAAATGGTCAGCATTGGATATTACTGGGATGAATAGACACTAGAAAACATCACAAATTTGTTGCACAAATACAACGACCTTTTTCCCACAACCTTTACAGAGATGATAGGCATAGCCAGAGAATTAGGAGAAATGAAGATACCACTTAGACCTGATGCGAGACCCATTAAACAATGACCATATAGATTGAACCCCATATATAAATAGAAAGTTAAAGATGAGATCGCCAGGATGCTCGAGGCCAGCATCATCGAACCAGTCGAAGAATCAGAATGGATAAGCATGATTGTAGTACAGGACAAGAAACAAGGAAGAGGGATCAGGATATGCATTGACTTGAGGAAGTTGAATGATACATGCCTACACAAACCATTCCCCACAACGTTCATGGATGAAGTACTCAAGAATGTAGGAGGTCGCGAAGCCTACTCATTCACCGATGGATTCTCAGGATATCATCAGATTAAGATAGCACGGGAGGATAGACACAAGACCACATTCACAACAGAATGGGGATCTTATCAGTATACAGTCATGTCGTTCGGACTGAAGAATGCACCTGCAATATTTTCTAGAGTGGTCATCACAGCGTTTAAGGAATTCATCCATCAATTCCTCGAAGTATACCTAGATGATTGGACAATGTATAGATTACTAAAAAACCATGTGGAAGTTTTACGATTGATGTTAGAATGATGCAGAAAGTGCCATATATCATTGAATATCAAGAAATGCATATTTGGAACACCATTTGGGATACTATTGGGACACATAGTATGAAAATAGGGTTTGATAGTGGATCTAGCCAAAATCACAGTCATTGTTAATCTACCAGCACCAAAAATAGTTCACAAACTAAGAGAAACGTTAGGACATACAGGATATTATAGGAAATTCATCAAAGGCTACCTGTAGATTACAATGCCAATGGAAAAATTGTTAAGGAAGGATACAAAGTATCAATGGAACGATGAGTGCCAACACGGTTTGGATACCTTGAAGGGAACCAATATTGGTATTTCCAGATTGGGAGAATACATTCCATGTACATGTAGATGCATCAGCGATATCACTTGGATCTATCTTAGTGAAACCAGGAGCAGGAGACTTGGATCACCCGATAGCGTTCACAAGAAGAAAATTATCAGACTCAGAACAAAATTATAACATGATAAAAAGAGAAGGCCTAACTATGGTTTATGCACTATAGAAATACATACATTACCTATTGGGAAAACACTTTAAGATATTTACAGATCACTCATCCCTGAAATGCCTAGTCAATAAGCCAGTGTTAGGGGGTAGAATCTGTCGATAGTTATTTCTATTTCAAGAATTCAACTTTGATGTAATAGTTAAACCAAGAAAATTGAATGCAGGACCATACCAACTATCGAGGGTCACAAATGGAGAGGAACCAACGAATTTAGAAGACAACTTTTTAGATGCACAACTATTCTCAGTACACATTGTTGACAATTACTTTGCAGAGATAATCTAGTACTTGAGCACAGGTACTGTGCCGCAATAATATACCACTGTGTAGAAGAAGAACCTGGTATTTCATGCAATTGATTATTAATTGATCACAGGACATCTATAAAATATGGGCATAGATAGCATCTTACAAAGATACGTATTAGACCATGAACGACCAAGAATTTTAGGAGAAGCCCATGAGGGAATAGCATGCAAGAAAATCCTGTGCAGAAAGTACTACACGCGGGATTATGGTGGCCAACAATCCATAGAGACTCAAAAGAGTACTATAAGTAATGTGATGTCTAACAAAACATAGGAAAAACCAACAGAAGGGATGAAATTCCACTACAACTGCAAGTGACACTTCAGGCATTTGACAAATGGGTGATAGACTTTGTGGGATCTGTTAGCACTCTGTAATTTTCCCAAGGCTGTGGAGGCAGTCACAGAGGAAACATCAAAACCACTTCGAGTCAGGGATCTAACCCTCCGAGACTCACAGAGGGATCTCTCTGTCTGATATAACTTTGTTTGAAGAGATATTAGGCTAGTTAATGGGTTCAGAGTTTGGATTTTTTAATTGGTTTGGTTGGAGCAGGAGAAAAGGGCCATTGGGCTATGGAATCACTGCAACGAATGATCAAAAATCCATGTCAACAGGATAATATTTGTAGGGAAAGGTAGAAAACTCACTGGATCCTTTAATTTAAATGAAATGGGTGAGATGAAACAGGTCAAGAAATCCAATTAAACACAGAGAAACTAAGAATTATGAGTTTAATCTTCAGTGGAAAACATAAAAAATATACCAATCCAAAGACAGAGGGTGCATTAAAACCAATTATGTTCTTAATATTCTTGGAATAATTCAGAGGAAGACATTAATTATGATAACAGAGAAACAAATTAACACAAAGGGATACACATCACCATTCGAAATAGTCACAAGAATCCTGCAGCATAACACTGTCTCATTGAATTGATGAAAAAACACAGAAAGCTCAGCAAGTTGTTTTACAAAAAATTTTAAATCATGGTCCTCGAATGATCAACTCTTTTACATTAAAAATCATCTCTATAAATAGGAGAGGTCTCCCCATCAATTTTTTTGAGTCGGTTTTAACCGCCTCGGCCAAAAATAGCCACAAATCCCCCAAAATCTGGAACTGTCCGCCATGAAAGACGGGCCTAATTTCTATGAAAAAGGGGTCCAAACAAACATCTTTTTGTCTTCAAAGCTGACACCCGAGAAAACAATGAAGGATTGTATTGTATATGGGAATGTGATGGACAAAAACCTCCTTCGGTTTCGGCAAATTCGCCTCCAGTTGGCCGTAACCGCTCTCGCAAAATCAGGACTCTAACGGAAAAGTGAAAATCTAGAAAAAAGGGCCTCGAAGATGGATTCGATTCTCTCTATTCTTGGCACCAGTGAAAAAAATGAGAGAGGTTTTTGTTATTCAGCCCGTGCTGAGAAACAAAATCTCTCGGATTTTGAAAATATGTCTTCATTTGCCCAGAATCCGTTTTGAAAGAAGACGTACTGAAATAGGCAAAAATGGCAAAAAATGAGGAAAGTGGTTTTTTTCGGGATGGGTGGTATTCCAGACCCCCCCTGAGGTGGTAAGAGGTTTTAGAGGGGGTGGGGCATCTACTGGAATGTGGGGGCGACACATGTCTAGGGGATGGTTTTTAAAAACTACCATTCTGGACCCTCCCCTCTCGTTAAGTTTCGGATAGTGAGGGGGGGTCTGTAATTTTTAATAACCGTTCATTTTGTTTGATGTGAACTTGGATGGGACGTGATGTATGAAGGTGTGTGTGGAGTTTTGGGTGGGGTAGACTTAGGATAGCATGTTTTTTATTTTTTTTATTTTTGGTTATTTTTTTTTTATTATTGTTTTTATTGTTTACGTTTTTGTTTAGTTATTTTATGTTTGTTTTTTTTGTTTTGTTTTGTTTTATTATATGTTTTGGTTTTCATATTTTGTTTTTTATATTTCTTGTTTTTTATATACGTTTTTGTATTTTATGTTTTATTTATTAAGTTTTAATTTGTTTTAATGTTTTTCTTTTTATTTAATTTGCTTTGTTTTTTTTAATATTATTTTATTTTTAATTCTTTTTAATTTATTTTTTAATGTTTCATGATTTGTTTTATTTGTATTATTTTTTAATTAATCAAATTCTAACCTAATTACTAACTTAGATTTTTAACTTAATTATTAATTAATTAATTATTAACTAGTTATTTATTAGCTAGTTTAACCTATTCTTTTTTAGATAAAAAGGGTAGTACCTATTATATTAACAAAAAGAGAATACAGTGTCCATCGTTGTCGCCAGCTGTCCTACCTGAACAGGAAACCAGGATAGCTGGGCGTTTTGTGCCAGGTGCAGTCCTGTTTTCAAGTTATACATATGGGTGCCCTGCCCGAGGGAAACTAGGGCTATTAAGCTAGAGAGTTTTAAAACATAGACCATAACTAAACAAAAGTAACTGAACTTTATAAACTGAACTAGACAGTAGAAAAATTCCTAACCAGGTGCTTCATTCTGCTTCTGACGCCAGCCTGCCGGGAGTGAGTACGCCTGTGTGCACGTCGGGCACTGCCGCTTTGGAGAGCTTCTGGAATAGGATGCAAAAAGCATGTCTAGACGTTGGTCTAGCCGGGCTAGGCGGAAAGCGTAGTCTTCCATCAGGTGTCGGAGCTCAAAGATGAGAGAGAGGTACTGAAAATCCAAGGTTGGAGGTTGGTCTGATTCCCCATTGACGTTAGGCGTTCCTGTGCTAGAGTCCCCCGCTGCGTGAGATGTCATCCATGCTGGCTTCACCATTCCTGTACTAGCGTCGGGAGGGGATTCCTCTTCCACAATGCATGGTGGGAAGAGGTCCTCCGTGATGGCAGCGTTGAGGTCCCACTGGGCGACTCCGTGCAGTGGCTTTGATCCTTCTGCGCTAACGAGTGAGGGGAGGTGTTGCTGAGCCTCCTCCCAATTGTTTTCTTCTATAATTTCCATGGGTGGTGTACCAGATCTTTGCTTGCATCTGGTGGCATCCAAAGCTAATGCTCGCTCGAATTTGCGGATGCATTTACGCCTAGACTCGGCCCTGTACCATGCTGCCCCTCTGCGGGATTTCCCCCAAAGCCTGGGCATGGTTCAAGCTGATATCTGCTATGTTGTTTCACTTCTTGGCTACAACAAAGGTCGGAAATTGAGAATGCACAAAATGAACACTGCAAGGGTCCAATTCACCTCACCTCTATTCATTCCCGCGATTAAACACCAAGTTGTTGTGCCTGTCAAGTCCATTAATGCAGGGCTGTTAGTGATTTGGATCCGGGTACACTTCCCTTGCACGAGAGGGCTCATCGACGGGGAGTGCCTGGTGCAGGCCATGGGAAATTAGAGTTTGGAGGGCACTCACCGGTTGATGCCATAAATGGGCGTCCCAGCGAGCGTCAACGTATTTGCTTGATTGGCGCGTGTCACCCCATCCGGGGTAGTTTAACCTATTCTAACTATACTAACATTATTATTATTTAATCTAATTAACTTATTGTTATTTTTTCTTTAATCCTAAGTTCATTTATTCATGAATGGGTGGTGGGAGAGATGTGGCTCAGGGACGAAAAGACAAGGGAATGAGTGGTGCAGCGTGGATGAAGGATGCAACAGGGTGATGGGGGATCAAGCGAAATGAATGGAGGGGAGAAACAGGATCAATCGAGCCATATTTCGTCATCACGAGAGAAACACCAAATCAACAGTTGAAGAATCGAGTTACCTATGATTATAGGTCCCCAACATAGGCTCCACCTGGGGATGGCAGCTTCTTTCAGGAGGTGTCAAGAACCACGAACCTATGAACATGAAGACTGGTGTTTTATCCATTGGGCTGATCCCAAAATCTTATTCTGCAACCTGTACCTATTTTGATATTGTAACTAAAACCAAATTAAGATAAACACTACTGAAAAAGAGATGCTCAAAATGTTGAGCTTATTCGAAACTGCTACCTACCCTACACTACTGACAATTTCATCGTTCTAAATGATACAATAATGCCAATGCAGCCAATCAAGTAGTTTTTGAGACCAGAGGACTGTTTGACTTCTCGTTAGCACAGTGAAAAGCGCAGCTTGACCTTTTTCCCATCGACTCAAAACTGCAAAGTGAAAAGGCCACTGTTGAAAATGTGATTGATATTTACCATAGAGACCTCGACAATCTTGAAGAACAAAAGTACTGCCAGAGATAGATTGAGGCTCTACAGTGAAAAAAATCTCCATATCAGTAGCTATAGGATCAAGGTAGAAATGACATGTTCCTTGATTTTTGGATGGCAGCTTTGGCACTGTATCTATGTTATTTTCATCCTCATGCATTTCTTGACATGGTTGCAACTGCTCTGATGGGCTTTCTAATGTGACTTCTGCTGAAAAAGACAATGAAGTTGACTACCTGATCATGTCAAAATCATAACAGCGTTTTATCCCATAGCTGGATGATGGAAAAAGACTTTCACAACACAAGTCATCCAACACATCTGATATTGGATCCTGTAGAAATTGAACTGACTGATGTATTGGTTCCACTGAAACTTCTTGATTTTCTATGTATTTATCCTTTAGCATATACTCAAGATTATTTTTCAAAAGCTGAAATGAATTAAAGCATAATGGTACAGAGTTATTGTGGATTAACTCATAATTTGTCTCAAGCTCTAAGCTTTCATCATGAATTTGAAAATCAATGTAGGTCAAGGAATGTGATTCTGGGTTTAGAACAACCTCCATATCCTTAATGGCATCTTCAACTCATTGATCAGAGAAATTTATGTCTTCACTATTTTCAATTGGCCTAGAGTTTCTTTTCAAAAATTGAAAAGATTAGAAACATAAGGGAAAAGTGTTTTCACTTACTCTGAGATTTTCTGCACTTCGATCCTTTCTTTCATAATTTCCATGTGCAGATTGATTGTCATATCTAAGATGTAACTGATCTTCTTCCTACCAACAACATGCTGCTGGTTTCTCTGATTAATCAACCTCTATTTCAGCCTCATGATCATCATCATACTGGTCACACTTGGGTAAATCATCCATGGATGAAATGCCATTGAACATGCATATCATGTCAGGAGAATCTTCCACCACTCTCTGATTTTGAACTTCATCTTCGACTGT
>SNQJ01S0175946.1:3621-14120 GCA_010110895.2 Picea sitchensis | reverse complement strand
GACCCCTTTTAGGTCTCTTTTTGGGATTTGGGATTATGTAACGGGTATGGGAATGTCGGCCCATGGGTTTACCCATGCTTAGGCCTATTTTTTTTATGTATAAATAGATGCTAAGGTGATGTAGTGAGAATATAGATATAGATATATGAATGGCTAAGTGCTATAGTTGGATCTGTGTGATCAAGAGTTGTAATCACTTTGTGCATATTGTATGAGACTTGCAGAGCTAAGTGCATGTCATTGCAGGAAATTGAGGAAGGTTGTGTGCTTAGATCTACTCGGGGAAGGAGGATGTAGCAAGCTGCACAGATATCCTGTCCTCTACAGAGTAGGGTTTTCGAGGCTCTGTGCATGTAACTGATTGAAGAAGATAATAAAGAAGAGAAGAGTTGGTGGATGTAGCCCCAGGGTGGGGGTGAACCACATATATGTTGTGTTTCTCTGCTTTGTGCGATGTGTTGATGTGTTTATATCTTAATATGATTAGTGATTTAATATAGATGAATGATTTGTTGGTTCTTAGTGCTTAATGGATGAATGTTAGATTTGACTTATATACATGTTCTTAGTTCTTGAATCTACTAGATCTGATCTGTTCCATCGTGATAAGTGCTTCTAGATGCTAGATCTGAATGAATACTGTGATCCTCTGTAATTAGGGTTTAACTGTGCTGTAACTGAGATTGAATATTGATGAATGTTAACTATTTAGTGCTTTGTTGAGTGTTAGAATCACGAATCTGTGTCCCAGCTAAGGTTGTAGACATCTGAGTCCTGCAACCACCCCTACCTCAGGTGAGACATCATCTGCTTTGCAGGTGTTTCCAAAAGGGCCAGTAGTTAGGGTTTTGTTGGTAAATTGTTGTAGCATTAAACCCTGGGTCTACCCCTGTGCCAACATATATTGATAGGCATCATAGATTTTTTCAGAAGTACATCAACAAAAATGTTCATAACACATCCCCGATCCCTGATCCACCCACTGAGAGAGCGACATGATGGGACCTTTTAGCGTTGGATACGATCAGATTTTGGGCATTTAAGGAGCTAATTAATACCAAATCCTACATTAGTTTCTACCTCATGCACCAATAAAAACAATCATTTGAAATCACCAATAGACCAAATCATCCCCCCATGCCTCCATTGTCAACCTACGATGAATTTAAGTTATGGTAATTTGGTGGAAGATATGTTTAAATTTCACTCATCACCTAAATTGAATGGTTGATGCGACATGGTAAGTTCTTCCCTGGTTTAAATTATCTCGAGATTTTGTAAACGAAATCATTATGTTCCCAAGGAAATTCAAAGAATATAAAGAAGCAAGACGTGTAATTTGGAGGCTGTAAAGATCCCGTGAGTATCAAAATAACCAGTTTTAGCAAGCTTTACAGGTATGTATCCAATTCTATGGATTTTACATGGTTGCAGTTCATATATTTTTTTATTTGGTTTTTTTCTTTACACGGTCTCTAAAATTTTATTTTGATTTGCAGTAACAATGCCGCCAAGAAATCCAACCACTAGACGTTCGTCGAGGGTACCAAAGATGAAAGAACCATAGGTAGGGGAAGGATCCTCTCTAGGGGTCACAAAATGATTGTAATACACACTGAGACCAAAAAGTACCATCAAAACAACAACGAAGAAGGTTTTTATTCAGCCTCCGACCTTTAGACATACAAAGGCAAGCACGAGGTCTAATATGGTGCTCCCGCAGTGGGGATAACTCTTCAACAAAATCAGTTAGGAGGAATACCCTGAATATATCCCACACAGTGATCCATATGTAAGCTTGCTCAATGACTAAGTGTTCCCGAACATCTGACGGTCGTACCTGCATATGGTGGCGAGCATAACCCCTGTTTTTCCTTGTATTAAAGTCCTAATGTGGCTCATCAACCACATAGACACACAAAAATGTTTGATCAATGACGACAATGGTGGGTGTGTCAGAGTGTTCTTACCATTGGAATTTCAGAAGTAATACAAGTTTAGAGACCATGAGGAGAGACTAAACACAGCTTTTGTCATGAAGTTCTATGAGTGCCATGACACTAGTCGGGTGATGGCCTCATGGTGGAGGGAGGACAAGAAATACACCAACTAGAGCACTGGCTAGTATGGTACAACCAATTTGAGGGAGCCATACATCTATTTGATGGCTCTCATTTTTTGATTATATGTAGAGAAGGATTGCTCTAGATTTTCAGAGGTGTGTATGCCCTTGGCTTACAAAGTGGTGATCTCTGGGAGAAGCTTCAACTGGGGAGCGATAAATTCTAAAACACTGATCATCTGCATACAACAAGCTCAGACGTCGAAGGAAGGAGAGACACCAATTTTATACATGGCTTCATATTTTCTTGATGTCATGTGCGCCAGAAACATATTCACCACCATGAATCTGAGTTGGCATGTCGCAGAGCTCCCGGCCCATGTATATTTCAGTGTGCTATGGGAGAATAGGTATAAAAGGTATTACTTCCTCATATGCAATGAATTCATTGCACAAATTTACTTCATTGTTTTTAAGAAGGAATGCCCAAGACTATTGGTTGTGGCCAAGAAAATGATTTCCAAAGTAGTCCATTGGTACTTGAATGAGCGAAACACCTACATCAAGGTGTTCAGGGCCATCAGAGCACCACATCTCCTACCATCGTATGACCTAGACCATCTTATAGTGGGATAAATATGTTATCAAACCATTTTGCAAGGATACAACGCCACCCTGGTCAAGGACAAGAAGCGGGTGTTCATTCCCTATGGTTTCCATGTAGTTTTCTACTTGGTTAAAGATACAACTCAAGCCAAACAAGAAGGGTTGAGCTAGCTCAAGTTCTGGTTCCAGACAGACCAATTCTGCAAGCATGATCCAAAGGGCTTAGTATTGCAACATGCTTCACAAGTGTCGTCATGTTGGTCGTACACCCATGAAAAATTTGAAGATGAAGTATTCATGGAAAATTCCCAAGACTGGGACGAGGTGGTAGGAAGGATGGCCAAACCCAAAATGACTAGGTTCTAGACCATGAGCCTGGATGAATAGGTGACGACCTATTGACAGGTGAAATTGACTGCTCGTCAACTGGAGGAGTGAATTCGGTCCGGGGTTGTCTAATTAACCCAAGTCGTTTGGATTAATCCACTCCGACGGGTTTAGCGGCTCCGTTGGCCAATCTAAGTCCTAAAGAAAATGAAAAACAAAACTAAAGGAAAAGTAATAACTTTGATGAATAGTAATCGATGAAAACTATATATAGATCTAATATGTATTTACAGTTTACTACCTAATATTTATAAAATAACTCTACTTATTATATGTACAATATATACAACTGATTCTATTTCTAATATATATATAATATGTACACAATACAAAATTTAATCTAAATCCACGAAAATTGAATTATCAATTGATTTTTTAAACAACAGTAAAGCTATTTGATCTTTTTGATTTATTTCCTTATAATGTTAATAACCGAGAAATGGAAATATCAAATTGTTTAATTGAAAGTAGAAATCACAGATAGTAGAAGATTTTTTAACTACAGTAAATATCTGTATTTATTAGACTAATGAAATTAAACTAACAAACTAACCTGTTATCGTATCCAATATTTGTTCAGTGTGCAACATCCAATCTCTTTGTCCGATGAGGTAAACCCGCAGCATATCCCACAATTGCTTCTCATAAATGTGAATCAATAATAATGGGATTCAAAAGATAGAACATATAAGAGATACGATCACAACAATCTCATAATTTCACAGGCAGCCACATTAAGATAAATCCTGATGTGAGAACTTGTGTATAAATGTTCAACAAATGATGAAGATAAATCTATTAATCTAAGTGTGAACAAAATTATTGTTGTGTGTTAAATCTAGAAAATAAACATGGATAACATATGATTTTTTATCATACCAACTTGTGGTAAACCATGACAGCGAAAGAAATCACAATCTAATTGCAAATTGAAACAATCATAACTTGAATAAAACCACAATATGGAAAAGCTAAAGCTGTAACCAGTATTATATTTCATTCAAGTATGTAAATGAAAAATCCATAGTCTTGCCCTAGGTAGAGATGATCTCATGTTTACAACATAACATTCTTATATAGGTTCCAGGAACAAAAATTTTCCTATTGATAACATCAAATTTGTTCCAAAAAAATATGGGGGATCTGTATACGATTTTTTACTTGATACCAAAAAAACTAACAGCGTAATCTATTTACTAAAAACATAAAAGATGAAACGCTGTTTGGGAGATTCAGATTACTTCAAATCTCTTTAGAAAGTGGCTGAGTTCCTTCTTGAAAACAAATAAAAATAAGAAGATTTTTAGATGTATTTTCAATCATCAAAACAACCAATTCAAATTTTTCTAACTAGCTGCAGAATCGTAAGATTCTGTAGCCAATTATAATTACAACTACAATCATATTTTATTCAAGAAACAAAACAAATTTAATCTTTGCAGAAAGGCAATCTTATCCAATCAAATCATATATCCGAATTTGAGGAGTGATGAAATCATGCTAAACTTGAAAAGATCATACCTCAAATCCTTGGGGATTAAAACATATGTCTTGGAGTTTACGATTGTTGTTGTTGTCTCTACATTCTTGAAAATGACTGATCTTGTAGTTTTTAGGCGTTTCTCCTCTTCTTGAGTTATGGATTGGAGTCTAATGTTCTCGTTTGCCAATGAATCCACTTGGTCTTTCAAAGATTTAATTTGAAGAGGTAGCAAAGGCACATCCCATATAATACCTTCGATCGGGGATAAATTTATACAGTGTGTAATGACTGACCATTACTTTATTGACAACATTAAGGGTTGAAGAATCGTCTACATGAAAGGTAGGTTTATCACAAAGTCGAATGCTTGAGAAATCTGGGTTATCCTTTAGATTCTGATCAAGGGTTCACAGTAAGAGGCTGAGACACAAGGTTGAATGAATTGAAGTCTTTGAGGCATAGGCACGGAGAGGTAACAAAGCGTTTCCAACAGTACAAGTGAAAGACCAAAACTCTCCCCTTGACCCACGAGGAGAAAATTTGTTGACTCTAAGGGCGAGCTATATCGTAATGATCAATTTAAGGGGAAACCACCATGATGAAGGTAAAGAGACTCATTTGGTTACGGGTTTCAAAGGTTTGATCAATTCAAACCATTTTGCCTAGAATCATCGCATACTTATGTCACGGGAGGAAATTGGGGTTAGCTTAAGAAGTCTTCAATTACTTCCAATTGCGGGCCAATCTTTGCTCTGCGACCATCGAAAGGTCAATCACGAACTCTTGGGCAGCTGTCAGTGAAACCTTTAAACTTTTCAATGAACACCGTAGCCGTTCTTCTAAATCATCCTAGAATTATCATGCGATAACGAGGTTTGGATTCCATTGGGCTCAATCCTTACCAATGGAGCCATGGAAAACAGAAGGGAATAAACACAGAACTTGGAGGTAGGGTTTGATAAAAATCCACAGAGATATAGCCCCAAACAAAACAATGCTATAGCCGGTTAAGCGGTGGCGAGAAGCGTTAATCACCATGCGTGGGAATGAAATTGTGAAGCACGAGGCCATACAGAGCAGCAATATCACGTTGTACTTCATATGACACCTTGGTCTATGGGTGCGTATAAGGATCATAACACTTGAAAACCATAGTACACACATCCATAAAAACGATTACAAAGGTAAGTGTATCAAATGAAAATTGAATAATGAAAAGTTTTATGAATCAAAGCTCCATTAATATCAATCGAAAATTAATGAGTGGAGGTCTTTCACTTATGCAACAAAGGCATGGAAGGACCAAGGTTATTAAAGAAAAACAATCATGTTCATAACAAAAAATATGACAATTAGATAATAGACCATATGAGCGGTTTTTCGCTAATAAAAAAATGAAACAAAGGTAAATTCAAACTATGCGTTTCATGGTCTGACCCGGTAAAACAAAAATTGAAAGGAAGATATGTAAAAAGCGATAAGTGAAAAGTGTCATTTAGTGATAATGGTCATGACAAGTAATGAAACTTTAGAGACCACGTGTAGGTAGCTTATAAAAATAGAAATTATATTCTTGCTGCCAACAATGGCTGCGGCTGGGAGAAGCTGATTATCTACGCCAAATGAGCGAGTTGATTAGGATAGTGGAAAAAAATCGAGATCAAAAAGCCACAAATCTATATGAACATAAGTAAACAATTATAAGTACGTTCGGTTTCAGATTACTATTATGTAAAAATGGCCCATTGACAATCTTAGCAAAGTCATGATAGAAGTTCCGAAATCTTCAATCTTGTTGGCGGGGCATTTCTTTACTGCCAGGAGGCATCCATAACCTCGGCAGGGGATGTCAATTAACCCACTCTAATATCTGTATCATGTCAAGAGTTCCAGATCAAAATGAAGGACACTTAAGGTCAAAAGAATCCATATGGGAATTTTCATATACTTGACATTGCTTCGCTGCCAGCAGGGTTGTTTAGTACCCCGAAGAAGTTATCTTGGCGTCATGCATGCATTACATTCTACCGCACAAACACATTTCGTACTCCACCGGCGGGTTTACAAGAACTTCCCACATCTCTCTGGAGGTTTATTTAGTTTTAAATATATTTTAAAGAGTGGGGTGACGAAAATCACGGTTTTTGGACATCTTAATTGAATTACAAACGCGAAGAAATTTCTTATTTGTCCTTCATTAAGATCTAGAAATAGCTTGTTAATAAAACCAACTTTTAAAATAGCAGGGAAACATCTTTGAGTTGTTCTCTTAAAGGAGCGAGGAGTTTCGCAGTAAGAATAATTTATGGATGATCGTGAATAGCTTCAGTTACAGAGTGAAATCGAGAAACACTTTTCAAACAACAAGTCATCTTTAACCAGTCCACTAAATATAGCACTTAATGTTTAACAACTTTTAGCGATTATTTTTCGAGGGAAGTATGTTTTCTAAATAGAACTAGATTTTAAAACAAGGATATTCGACTCAAAAGGACAGATGAACTAAAATGAAAACAAAACACCAGCAAAGAAAATTGGAAAGCAAAGAAATAAAAAAAAAATTATGTACAAAGGTGTATCACGAAACATCATGCAAAAACCCTTGGGAATTTGAGAAAGAGTAGAAAAATCTTTTGTTTGAATGATGGAAAAGAAATCCTACTCATGGTACCTTGGGTGAGGGTTGAATTTATGATTAAGATCTCTTTATTCTCCAATTAATATTTTCATAACCCGATCACGCCATTTTTTTTAAAATAAATATTCAACAAAAAGCAAAGATAAAGGATAGCGAACTTCCCTCTAGCAGTCATTATTATGGTTCTTGGTGCTTACTTGTGTTCATGGTACATTATTGAAAGAGAGAAAAGAGATAAATAAATCTGAAAACCTATTCCTAAACCTACCCTAACTACTAAACAAATCAAAATACTACATGAAGTCATGCTTCCAATGTAGCCATCGGATAACTCAATCCTGCAATGGAAACAAAATCAAACAGTAATAAGAATGGTAATATATCAAAAAATGGCAGAAACATATCACACTTACCTTCATAATCATCATCTAAAAATAGTGGCATGATCTTACCATTCCCTTGAATATTCTTGATTTATGAATCCTCCAACCATTATGAAATATTGTCGTGATAAGGGTCACAATGGCATGAAGAATAATGAGTATTTTTGAAAAAATTGTCAAGATTATGAGGAAATGAAATAACCATCAGCCAAGGATGAAATGCCCATCCTTGACAATTCTCTAAGTGTTCATTAATTTCTTCATGGAGGATCTAAAAGAAATCGCCTACCTCCAAGATACTTAGGTAAAAAAGAAAGCAAGCATAACTTTATATTATAATTTTTTTATATATGAATATTCAAGCCATCCTAAGATCTTGTCACAAAATGAGGATTACAAACCATGACTTTGATGAAGCGAATATATCAATGAAAAGCTCATCACAGGAGGATTCATGCAATCAATTAAATCATTGGTTTGAACGCTTCCTTCGATGATGTTGATCATTTCAAAATGTGAAGCATAAACATTAGAATTCGAGCTAATCAAAGAACGAATGTAGGGAATTAAATGTTTGATCTCCATAAAATATAGTACATTATCTTTTTTCAACAATAAACTGTGTAAAAATCATCTACTTAACATGTCTTCTTTCCATATGAGTGATGAAAGTGAACGAGCATCCAATTCAACTTTATCAATGTTAGGTTTGGAATTAATTTGACCAAAATTTAGCATATTGAAGGATATGATTGTGGCCGGAAAGAAAGAGTAGGATGTTGTAGGTAAGATGTGAAGTCAACATAGTCTAGGAATGGTCAGGGATATAAAAATAAAGAGGAATGAAATAAGCACATGAAAAGAATCTCTTGAACCTCTGATACTTAACTTATTAATTACATTCTCAAGACATTTCTCTTCACTTTCTTAAAACTCTTATACATTTTGTTGACAAATTCCTCAACATAATATGATCATTTTGGTTACCTTACGTGATAGATAATTCAAAATTTATGCTGACCAAACATCTAGTCTTTCTTGTGAACAAAGTGCATTTGAGGATGAAGGTTTAAAGGTTTCTTCTTCTAGTTGCATATCTTCTTCTCTAATCAGTTTTTCATAGGAGTACTAGAACATTCAAAGGCGATTTTAAATTAAGCAAGTGTTCTTCAAGTTTCATAGGAGTACTAGAACATTCAAGACGATTTTCGTCGCTTAAGTGTTCTTAAATGACTGATTTTAAATATTGATTAGAGCATGAGTTACAAGAATGAGGATATTCACCTTGAGCCAGAAACGGATCTTCTTCCATACTGGTCGTAGACTGAAAATACACTGATTCAGAGGAAAAACCAATTTGGTTGTCAATAAGAACCTGGTCAATAGATTCTACCTCCCTAGCTTGTTTAACATTATCAGAAGGATTCTTCTCATCTTGCGAAGAAAAATGTTCTTGTAGTTGAGTGATAGGATTTGCAATTGGTTCTTCGTTCATGATTGAATATGACTGGATTGAAGGGATGCAAGCATCATAGAAGAGATTTAATGCAAATAACATGTCATCGAGATTAAATTTATAGAGGATATGATAGACTCTTGTCAAAAAGTCTTCCGAAGATGAATCCCCGTTGATTAGCGAAGTATGAAGTTCTTCACATAATTGATCGAAATCATAAATTTCAAAAGCATCTAGAAATTCATCTACAAATTGAAACCAATAAAAAATGTGACATGCTGGAAAGGATTCAAACCAATGTTTAATCCGACCTCTAAAAGTAAAAGAGAACAGTCTGCATAAAACTCTTAAATCTGAGATGTCATGTTTGATGCATTTGCACCAAAACTTGTTAAGGTGGTCTTTAGCAGATGTTTTTCCTCCACCATCAAAGGTGAGTTTGGACAAGTGAGAGACTATCTCGTTGGGAACATTGGGTAATGAGAAGTTGAAAGCATGTTCCAACACCGTCAGGGTTTTTCGAAATGACTTATGGTTGAGTTTTTATTTGCATGCATTTATTAACCATTGGGAAACTTAACGAAAGAACGAGAAAGGAAAATGAATTATACAGCCATAGACATATATGCAAATCTGAAATGCAATGAAAAACAGCAAACCATAATGCACAAGTTTGATAACGGAGTTCGGCAGAACTTTGCCTACGTCTCTGGGCCTTTTCTCTGTGAGGGAGGCTTCTTTATTTCTGTTCGAAAGCTTAATAGTACATCTTTACAATTTCGATTGGCTTCTATACTGATCTGGTCATGTTTGCCCAGATCTCTAGAATCTTGCACAACTTACGACACTTGAAACAGATGTCCCGAGCTCTCAGAAATCGTCCGACAACATCTCCTCCTCAACAGCTTCCCTGCCTCAAACTGGCTTTGACTTGGTTTTGCCTCAGAATCTTTGCTCTCCAAAACCATCCAAAAGCTCTCCAAAGGCTCTCCCTTGGCCTCAAAATGGCCTTGGTTAAATAGTGGGAAAGTTGGTTATCCATCTCCAACTTCCTCCCAAAAATTAGGCTCAACAAAAGCCCAATAACCCCCAATTACATTAAAAAGGAGTTAAATTACATTAATAAATCAAGAAGTGGTTAAAAAACCCACTTCAAACTATAATATAGTTTTAAAACCCATTTTTTAAACCAATTTCGGGCTTAAGCCCCCAAAGGCTGGGCGCGCCCCCTTTAAAATGGTCATATGGCTCCCATATGGCCTAGCGCTAGCCCAAAGGGCTAGCGCTGGCCCAACCTTCATCTAGCACTCAACTGCTGGTCACATGGTAAGTGTTAAAACCGTGGCTAAACCGTTTTAGAGCATATTTGAAACTCGTGCCTCCTATTCCATATAGGGTATGGTCACATACCACAGTCAAATGACCACGGCTATATATTTTAAACCCGCACATGTATATGTAACGGTAAAAAATGCGCCGCCATA
>SNQJ01S0175945.1:0-20032 GCA_010110895.2 Picea sitchensis | reverse complement strand
AACTTGTGAGATATAATAGAAGAAATATTTTTTAGCAGAATCACCTCAAAATCAACATTCAAAAGTCATACTTGGCCAACATACCACCTAAAAAAGGAATTTCTACACCAAATAAGCTCTTTAGAAAATCCTACTTGGACTCTTGATGAAGGTGAAGAATGAGAGACATAAATGATTTACAAAGAAGATAGTAAAATATTAACTACAAGAGATGATGATGGAGGGTTTAAAAGGAGATCATGGAAGTATTGGAAAATTTCAGAATGTGAGAAGACACCTGAAAGTGAAAATGATCCCATGAAATTCATGATGAGGACACAAGGAAGGTGAACTCAAGAATGAGAAACTCCAACTTAGTTTTGAAGATCAACCACGTTCCTTGGAAAAGATCATATGAGGAAGTTTGATTAAGCAAGGACCCAATCACATGGATACTCATATGATCAATTATTTGATCTCCATAATGTTACACATACACAAAAGGTACAAAATTGCTTCTTTATATTTAGAACCTAATCAATTTGTATGGTATCGATGGCTTTGTTCTCACAAATCACTCATCACTTGGACAATTTTCATGGAAGAAATGATAGCAATAATTATGAGGATACAGGAGCAATACCTTCTTTAGCCAATTTGATAAATCTCAAGCAAAAGGGTTATGTTATCGAAAGCACATTGAGAACTTCCAAAGATTGAATTATAAATTCCATATTCCGCATGAGCACTTGATTGATGTATTCATAGGAACTTTAAAGGGATAACATTCAACATGAGGTTCTTTGGGGAACCCAAATCATTGAAGAAATTTACTTAAGGTGGCAAGAAATGTTGAGTAAAAATAGGTTATGTCTACTAGAAGGACCAATCCTAACATTCCATGTGAGAGAACAATGATCCTTCTAAACACCCTCAACCTACAAGGCTGACACCTCAACAGCTTGGGAGGAAATAAAAGCAAAAGAACTTATGCTTTAATTGTGACAACAAGTACAAGAAGGACATAAGTGTGGTGAGAGAAGAAACTATTCTACATAGATTGTGAAGAGGAAGAAGAACAAGAACAAGAACCACTCAAGATGAAAACGTAGCTAATTTCATATGAAGAGTTGACTCACACAATATAGTGTAATGCATTGGATGAAATTAGCACTCCTCAAACACTCAAGATCAAGGATACATCAAAGAAAAAGGTAATAGTCCCACTGATTATGGAAATACTCATAATTTCATCTACTCATAAATTAGCCAAAGATTTCAATTACTTTGTATATCTCGAAATGTGAGTTTCAAGTAATGATTGCAATGAAGGAACTTATCAATTGTTCAAAGAAAATGCAATAAGATCAATATTACTATAGGGGAATATGTAATGAATAGTCCAATGATTGCTATACCCCATGGGTGGTGATATACCAGGGAATCCAATGGTTACACCATTAGGAATGGTGGATTTTAATTAATAACTTTTCATGAAATTTTCATTGGAAGGAAAATGAACGATAAGAGGCATCACTGTGGAAACCCTATGAATGTGATAAGCTCTAATCCAAGATGACAAAAATTATTGAAAAGGGGCACAAGCATTATTGCACAACTATGCTCACTAGATGTTCAAACATTATAGTCTCATCTATTCCTCAAGATCTCCAAAGGATCATTGATAAGAATTCCAGCATTTGAAGATATTCCTAAAGGTCTTCCACCCACTCAAATCATGATCATGAAACTCACCTAATTCCCGAGAGTGTTCTTCCTAACATCATGCCACATGATACCCTTATGCCCGTAAGAGTGAAATTGAGCATGGTTGAAGAAATGTTAGAGGATGGCATTATTAGACCTAGCCAAAGTTCTTACTTCCCACTGCTGGTAATGGTATTCAAGAACATAGCTCATGATGAGTGTGGCCTGCATTATAGAGATCTCAACAATATCACTATTAAAGATAAGTTTCAATTCCTACTTCATTATTTAATTGTTAGATGAACTACATGGGAGAAATCTATTTCAAAAACCGATCTCCATTTAGGTATCATTAGATCAAAATGAAGAATATATCCCAAAAAACAACATTCCTCGAATTAATGAAGGCCATTATGAATTTTGGTCATGCCTTTTGGCCTTGCTAAATGCACCTTCCACATTCCAAGGGCTGATGAATCTCCATTTTCAAGCCCCTTCCCTTCCTAAAAATTTGTGTTAGTATTTTTTGATGATATACTTAATCTATAGAAAGTCTTGGGAGGATCATGTGTGACATGCTGACAAGGTGTTACAACTATTAAAGGAGCAACAACCATATTCCAAAACCATCTAAATGTTTCTTTGGAGTAAAGGAGGCAGAGCATTTGGGTCACATTGTATCTCATGAGCAGGTCAAGGTAACCTCTAACAAGATTAAGGCCATGATGGATTGGTCGACTCTCAAGAACATCAAGAATATTAGAGGATTTTTAGGTTTGACAGTTTACTACCAAGTTATTCTAACTATGGAAGAATAACAACACCTTTAATGACACTAACTAATAAAGATGCATTTTCATGGACTCCAGAGGAAACTAAAGCTTTGAACAACTTAAAGAGGTGACATGTAAATATCCTGTCTTGACCAATCCAGACTTCACAAAAAAACTTATTATAGAATGTGATGCCTCAAAATGAAATTGGGGTTGTCCTAATGCAAGAAGGAAGGCCCCTGCTTTTGAAAGTTGAACACTCAAGGAAGGGATCTTACACAAACCCATCATGAGAAGGAAATGATGGCAATACTACATGCATTGAAGAAATGGTATCCCCACTAATAGGTAGGCACTTCAAGGTAAAATGATCATGATAGTCTTAAACACTTCTGAACAAAGACTATCTCTAAGAACAACAAAAATGGCAAAATCAAGATATTGGGTTATGATTTTGAAATCCTATAAAAAGGGGAAGCAAAATGCCAGGCGTGATGCACACTCAAGAAATGATGAAAATGTTGAGGCTCTTCTGCGTTATCTTGATCATCCAACCATTGGATAATGTAATGCATGGGACAGAATGGAAGAATGACTAAAAAGTGGGGACTCTCATTCAAAAGTTGCAGCAGATCCTGTGTGGCATCAGAAACATTTACATGGAAAATGATTCACTATGGTACAAAAAGATCACTTATATTTGTAAGAACTCCCCAACTCAAAACAAAATGTACTATTGGAATTGCAAACCTCTCCACTAGGAGGGCACTGGCTTTGAAACTTACCATAGAGTCAAGAAGGTTTTTTTTTGGGATGGCCCTAAAATGGATGTTCAAAGGTTTGGTAGTATAATGTTTATTTACAACAAAATACAGAAACAATTAAGACTCTAGGTCTTTTATTAACCATTATCCATCCCAAGTCAAGGCTAGGAGGAGGTTTCCATGATTTCATCAAAGGGTTACCAAAGTCCTAAGGAAAGAGGTAATCATGCAGGATTGCTGATAGATCACCAAGCACGACACCTTTGTGCACTCCCTCTCATCCCTTCAAAGCTATTACAAGGCCACCACATTCATGGAGACAAATCAAAAACTACATTAAGGGACTTCAAAGATTATTGTAAGACAAAGATCCCATCTTCAATCGGACAGCTTTGGACAATTGTTTTCTTCCTTGGTAACACCACTCATAGCTCATTCTATCATCCTCAACTGATGGACAAATCGAGATAGTGAACAATGTCTAGAACGCTACCTTGTTGCTTTGTCTCTGATAAGAAAACACAATGGTTCAAATGGCTACCCTTCTTGGCGTAATGGTGGTATAACACTTCCTTTCATATTGCAACAAAATGACACCATTTATGGAACTTATGGATACCAACCTCCTTCCATCACTTTCTCTAAAAAAGAAAAATCTAAGGTTCAAGCAAAGGAAGATCACATCGAAAGTATCAACAACAAGTTCTCCAAATCTTAAATAGGGACAACCTGACCATGGCACAAAAATTGCATGAAACAACAAGCAGATCAACTTATTTCACTATGATGTTGAAATAATTTTTGAAGTAGGGATTGGGTGTTTTTAAGACTATAACCATACAAAACAGATGTCCCTCAACCAATCCAAGAAGGATGATAAATTATCACCAGAGTAGCTCATGGCCCTATAAGGTGTTGCAAAGATTGGCATTATGGCATACAAATTGGAGTTGCTTGCATCTTCATGAGTACACCCACTTCCATGTTTCATGCTTAAAGAAGGTTATAGCGACAAGATCCCAAATAAACTATACGTTTAACTTGATGAGGAAGGGAAAATCAGATTTATCTTGAAGCCATCGCGGCACAAGAATTTGCCAAATGAGGAATAGATCCATTTCAAGAAAGTATCTCACACAATGGAGGAAACTAAATAAGATTCCACTTGGGAAGATGAGCCTTTTATAATGTAAGCATCCAAAGTTACTCAAGCATCAGGACAACACTTGTCTCAAGGGAGGTTCCTAATATTGTCTCATTAACCCCTAATTGGGGCATATTATTAGTAATGTTATTTTATTTATGTTGGCTTTAGCCATTAGTTGTAATTATACCAACTAGTCTCATATATACCCAATGAGATGATTTTCATTTGAATCATCTGTACTTGGAACATTTAAGTGGCAATAAAAGGAGGCTGCTTCCAAAGAGGCTTATTATTTGAAATTATCTCTCTTCCAAGGCATTGAGTACTTTTCCATATTTTCTATGCTTATATATTGATTTTTTGTTCCACAATAAACATTACCTATACTAATTTGGATATCTCTTCACCTAATTATTGTAATTTGAACATCGCTTTTATCCTTGATTTGAGAACAATGACTTCTTGGATTTTATTGTATTAAGAGCATATGAACTCTTTAGGTGAATATCTCCCTTGATAGCTTTAGATTTTTAATGACTACATTTCTTAATATACATATACTAAAAGCTAAAAGATAAAATTAAAGAAGAGTTTGAATCTCTTCACTCTAAGGTTTTTTCTTATCACACATCATTTTGAGCATTTTATTTTATCTAACACACAAACAAAAAAAAGAGTTGAACATCTCTTCTATTTCAAGATTTTATTGTGTAAACATTACCTATAATTAATTTGGATATCTCTTCTACCTAATTATTGTAATTTGAACATCTCTTTATCCTTGATTTGAGAACATTGACTTCCTTCAGTGGTAATTTATTTAGCATATCTCATATGCATTTCTTTCCTAAATCATTTTTCCTTTTAATTTTTTATTGGTTAAGCATTTTATGTAAACAACATAATCATTAGTAACTAGAAAAATAAAAATAAATCGGCCAAAATATGTTAATCACTAAAAATAGTTTTTCTTTTTTTCATTAGTAACTAGAATTTGCTAAAATTATTTTGCCAAATTATTTGATGATACATGTCAATAATCATGTTTTGACAGTACATAGTGAACATAAATGAAACATTTAAATTAATACATAGAATAAAAGTATTTAATAGTTTGATGCTTAATTTAATGCAATATAAAAATGAAAATATACAAAACATTAAATTCATTACTAGTTAGCTTTTTACCATTTTTTTCATAACTTTTAAGAAATCAAATATGAG
Organism: Picea sitchensis; assembly: GCA_010110895.2. Taxonomy (NCBI): domain Eukaryota; kingdom Viridiplantae; phylum Streptophyta; class Pinopsida; order Pinales; family Pinaceae; genus Picea; species Picea sitchensis. The sequence continues at coordinate 14,438 of SNQJ01S0175945.1, read as the reverse complement.
ACAATTGCTATTTTGAATTCCAAAATTATGAAATATATGTATATATATAATCAAAGTCTGAATAGCTACACTCAGAAATATATAAGTTCCACATCCATTTTAGGATGATAACAAAAATTAAAACATTTAACTCCAAAATTATGGACTCAAGCCATCGCTTTTAAGATAGATCACTCATACATGAAATTCAAACCTACAAAAAAAGAATTCAAAAATTAAAAAAATTACACCAAACATAAATAATGCACTAATAAATTCAGATTAAAAACAAAATTGGACATCATACCAAAAGGGTTATGTCATCCTCCAACATACTCTTTCCACAAAATATATTGTAAGCATATTTCTCCACCAAAATATAATTTAGACATCCTAAAAATAAAAAAAACATAATAAAAAAAACAACACATATTAGCATATATATTGTAACTAAAATATTAAAATAAAACAATAAACACAACTAACCAACTACTAAAATAATATTTAAGATAGTTTCTCTCCAATTAAGAGTACATGAAATCTTAAACAATTTAAACAGATTTAAACAATTTATAAATCCATCTAAAATCTTAAAAATTCTAAAGAGAAAAATTATGTTCTTTGGTAAAAACAAATTGAATTGTGATATCTATAAGAATTAGTATGTCTAGACTATTATTGTCATTCTTCCAATGAAATACTTATTCCCTTGTGGATAAGGTCTCAAATCCTTCAGTGAAATTCTCCTTGATAAGGTCCCAAACTGTAAAATTCTGATCTAGGTGATGTTATCATGTTCTTAGTAAAACAAATTGTGAGTTAGAGTTAGATAATAATCTAAAATAAATATAGAACTGTGCATGAATATGAACAAAAAATCTATATTAAGTTGTTCTTCCAAAGAAATATTTATCTCCTTGTGGGTAAAGTCCAAAATCCTTCAAGTGAAATTCTCCTTTTGTGCATAAAGTCCCAAATCTTTCAAAAATTCTCATCCTGTGTGATATTTGATCATATTTACACAAATAATTAAAATACTAATCTCCTCAAATGTTAAATACTTCTCATCTTCTTCTAAAGTGGTCATATAATCAAATTCCACGGTTCCCTTTCAAACTAAAGGACTCATAAATTTCCATATTAAGTCATTCTTCCAAAACACTACTTATAACTAAAAAAGTTCACAAATCATATAATTTTGAAAACCATTCTTCCTGAAAATACTTATCTCCTCTTCTTCTGGAATAGATGTTTTCATATAATCTTGTATGTACATGAAGAAAACACGCAAATCCAAGTATTACGTATATTAAGTCATTCTTCAAAACCATTTAAATGAGATGTATTCATATTGATATAATAAAATTCTCTTTGAAATTATATGAGCGAGCTCACATATACAATATGTGTGAGCTTATTTTGTAAATCTAATTGAATGTTGGTTTTGTGATTAGCAACCAATTTGTTAAGAGTTTGACAATACATTGGCAAGAAGGAATTCACTTTGTTGTATGTAGAAAACCCAAATTTGTCCATACTACACCATTCTTGGACAAGAGCAAGGAATGCAATCGAGAAAATTTAGAACATTCGCATTTATGATGTAGGATAGAGTTTGTTTTCAAATATTCATAAATGTTCAAGTTAAAAATTAGATCTTCATCAAGGATCTAACCTTTAAAGAAGTTTGAATATACACCATTTAAGACAACGAAAAAACTTATTTAGGGGTTCTATAAAATTCAAAATAATTCATTAAAGCCCAATCAATGTGCTGGCCAACTATAAATTGGAGAAAACAAAAATTTGATAAAGTCAAGAAGATACATTTATGAATCATTCTAAATGGACACATTCTTCCCTAATCCGGTGCTCATTCGCTTCCTCAATCCCAATATCCTCCAAACACACTCTCGTGTACTCTCTTCCACATTAGCCTATATAACACATTTCAATTTGAAAATTTGAAAATTATATTTAAATAATTATACACATTAAATTTAAGATTTTAAGACATTAAATGATACCTGCGAACTCCCACCTCGAATATCCCGCCCGCGACTTACAAAACTTATTCGCTGATGACACTTTCTCAGCGGATCCGACTTTTCTCGGGATATTAATACATTTATGTCGGATTATGACTCCGGTTTCGATAGATCTACATGATGTTTTACTACTTGATGTAGACAGTTTCTATTAATTACCATCGAGTGTGCAGAGGGTTTGACCTTGAGGATGCAAAGGTATCAATGGAACCTCGACTCCGCCATTGAGTCAGGAGGTGCTACGGGGTTGATTCATTTACGCGATATTGCTTTGTTTTGATGATATGATGCCATTGATCTTATGATATGTTGCTGATGCCTGAATAATTTACGGTTGATGTGATGCGTGCCGACGATAAATACGACTGCACTCACATATGGAGTAAAGGGCCACACATGATTTTCAGAGAAGTTGAGGGAGAGGTGAGATTAACAACCCCCGCCATGTACTACTAGGGCACTTCCTCACTGTGGCTCCTCGAATTGTAGGTTACCCATTACCTAGTTCGAGAGGATTCACGATGCCGTAAGGGAAGACTACGACAGCCGCCACGATGATTCTATACGCAATAAGGCGTGGGCCTTATTCTTTAGAGCCCCAGAAGTCTCCCACAAGTTCACCCGGCGAAGTATTGACTCCGTGGGCTATAGATGTCTACCAAATCACTGCTGGCTGAAAGTGACACTTGAGCACGTGGTGCATCCCGGCGGCACCGCCGCTACAAAAGAAACACACGCTAGTGGTAACCTTGGAGCACGTGGTGCATCCCGGCGGCACATCGCAACAAGCAACGAGGCAAGTGGCACCTTTGAAGCACAGGCATCCCCTAAGGCACGCCGCGATTGATGAGGATGACAGACAACTAGATGACCAAGATCCTTAACGCTTTAAAATTCTCAAACGACTCTAATGAATTGTCTTCAAGAATCTAAACTCAAATTTAAAACATCTCAAAGATAAAATTTGATAAGCCCTAAGAAAATATCATACAAAAAAAAAAAACATAGGTGTAAAACTAAAACCTCTATGTGTTTAGTTAAATTATTCTTAAATTAAGGGGGGGGTGAAGTAATGAGGAGATAAATTAATGGAAACCTATGGTTTTAAATTTTAAAGAATTAAAATCATTAAAGTCCGGGAGTATAAAAGTTAGGGTTTTAGAAATATAATGAAAAGATTAGCGCCTTTATCTTTTGGGTTTAAAAAAAAAAGAGAGGAATAAATAATAGAGATAGGGAAACTTGTAATAAAGGTAACTTAATAATGGAAAGTAGGGACATAGGGTAAAAACAAAAGGAATCAACAGTTAATGAGTTACTAAAAATCAACAACTTCATTTTAGAGCATTAAAAGTACGAGAGGATCTAGGAACCCTAGGGAGTAATTTTAGGAGCGACTTAGGGGGTGAGGGAATGGAGTCTTTATTTAAATTAAAAGAAAATAATTTTGGAGAAACAAGGGGGACGAGTGACACTTGGACGACAGAGAATTTTTAGGAGATTATTCTAAAAATTAAATTAATAATGATTTAGGAAAGTAGGTGGGTCTCAAATTTCTATAAAGGAAGGGGAAAGGAGGAAGTAAAGGGAGGAACCATAGCGAATATTACTGCCGGATTTTGATCGACCGCTTTGCTTGTGAGGAGTTGGGAATTTTCTCATCAGATTGGAGGAAGAAGCCTTGAGGCGAAGCCAAGGCTTAGTCTTATCTCGATTCAGGTGGCCCTCGGCGTTCGAGGGGATATGTAGCAAGAGTACCCCAGAGATTGATGGGAGGTACTGCCAAGAGTCTTCATGGTCTACGAGCTGAGCGATAGAGGCTGCATGAAGGCACGGAGCGCCGGACATCCTGCTGCAAGTGAGAGGCACCAGATGATTTTATTTTTGGTAGAGTAGGTTGTCTAGTTATTCTCTTATGCCGTTATGATGCATTATATTAAGATGTTAATTCAGCTATGGTGGTTCATTTTCTATGCTACAACGATTATTTTCCTGGAAAACTTTTGTGGGGTAGATGTTTGGAACTGCTGTCATTGTATGCCGAAATGTGTCTTTATTAGTTATCATTGCATTCTAGAAATTATCTGAGATGGATATTGTTCGTATTCTGGAAATGGTATGAAATTGTCATCATTGTAGACGACAATCGTCTGAACTTGTTACCATTGGTATTCTGGCAATTGTTTGAGATTGTTATCGCTGCATTCCGGCCATGAGAAGAATGTATGTGTTGGGCATTTTTCTTCATGGTATGCATTGTAGGTAAGCATGCTAGCGATCTCAAAGGCTTGCCGTATATCTTGGGCATTTTTAATGGCATTCATTGTAAGTGTTGGGCGTTGAATGATCTGCAGGTTTGCTAGTATATCTTGGGCGTTTTTTTTAATGGCATCCACTATATGTGTTGGGCGTTGAAGGATCTGTGTTTTGCTGATATATCTTGGGAGTTTTTTTTGGCATTCATTGTATGTGTTGGACATTGAATGATCTGCGTCTTATTGGTATATCTTGGGCTTTTTTAAATGGCATTCATCGACATATTTGGGCATCTTTGATCTCAAGGCTTAAATGTTTTAATGACCTCGTACTTTCATCATATATCAAGCATCTTGATCTATGTTTCAATGTTTCAATGACTGTATTTTATTGATATATTTGGGCTGCTTTTATCCGCTGGGCTTAAATGTTTTAATGATCCTCAAGGCCCCACCGATATATTTACGCTTTTCTATTAATTTTAAATGGCTTCATCGGTCCATGCTTATCGATTGATTTTCTACATGCACAATCCGCCTTCATTAATAAATGCAACCTTCCCCTTTTTCCAGATACGCTTATGAAGGGAATGGCCATTTTTTTAGCAACGTCCATTTAAAAGAGATTTTAATTCGTACCTTCCTTTACCAGGAGTCTTTTACTATTTTACGTGTCTTTTGAAGAATGGTTCAGTGGGGGAAATCAGGTTCAATTAGTATTGTAGATTTCCATTGAATGGGATCATTGTTGCCTCGACTTTTGGAACTAATGGCAAATTGTTGTAATGATTTCCTGACAGCCAGATTCGGGTTAAATAATTTCCTTCGACACCCTTTTGATTTCAAAATTGTTGTGCTTTCTATAGTCTACAATCTAACTCATGTTGGATAAGATTTTGTCTTGATTTAAATTCTTAGTGGATGTTGTTTAATATATTAGTGTTGATGAAATAATATCAATTTACTTGTAATATCAATGCAAGGTTGGTAGCTTGTACAGTAACAATATTGCAGTTAGTTGTTTTAATTTCCATGCTTGATAATATGAATATGAGGATGTAGTCACTGAGACCGTGACATTATACTTTAGTTATATTATGGCCAGGCTTTTTGGTAAAATATAAATAGGCTATCAATATATCAATGTAAGGTTGTCATCATTATGAAATCTTATTGTAATTTTTCAATATTGGAAGGTCCTTGACTTAAGCACTTTAGGCAAGGGAGAATGTTATGACATACATAATTATCAGTCAACGATTGCTTATGGCCCCTTATCAGCTTCATGTAGAAATGTAATGACACGGTTTTATTTTAAGGAGTATCACAAATGGTGTTAGTAATGTGTAGCGTATTGTTTAGGAAACACATGAACACGCAGAAGGAACGTCTCGGAACAATGGTTTATAAATTTTGTAATTGTGATATATTGTTTTGAAATCGTAATTGTATTGATTCATGCCATATCAATTAATTGAAATGTTAGAGTGATATCGAAATGTATTATTGTCTGATTTAAAATATTATTGTGATTAGGCATGTAATGGTATGGATTATCTTATTGCAATGGTAGTGTAAACTTTGTTTTGATAAACATATATGGTGAAATGTCCTGGATTGCTACAATAAATTGCTAGGAGTTAGTAAATGAGGGCTGATGCCCTTTAATTAATGTTGAACATGGGTGTTCGTTGTCATATTCCTTGTCATGCTTTTCACAAAGGACGAGTCATTCTGGTTTATGTTGTACTTGATAGCATTCAGTTGGTTGCTTGGTTGTGTTCCAAGGGATATAGATATTCTAATGTACAGTATATATGTCCAGGTGTAATTTTTCAGGTAAGAACTAGCCCGTGATCAAGAGTCTCGGCCCAAGCAAGGTGGTTTTACTCTTGGCACACACCCCGACAGAGATTGCTTAGTTTCCGAGCAATGGGCCAGAGCCCTGCCTAACTTCTCTCAGAAGACACAAGACTAAACCTTCTTCTGCAATAGTAAACCACTGCTGGATTCTTTTCCTTCTGCGGATCTTAATTGCATTTAACACCCTGTGCTTCTTTCACATACTAGTTGTACTTATGTCTAGGGCTGCTATTGCTTGTTGAATCTGGATGTCGGGATCATCTTGTTTTGTTCATCTTGCTTATGTTTTAGCCCTGTGGCTCCAAGTTACTGTCACTGAGTACTTGCACAGATTCTGCCTATCATGTCTTTCTCGAGAAGACATAAGACTAAATGCTCCTTCCTCAGGAAGAAATAGTAACCCTAACACCATGGATTCTTCCTCCTGTTCTACTGCACCCCAATGTGTCTTAATGTTTGTGTTGTGTGCCTCATGCCTATGGTCACATATTGTTGCAGATACTCGTTGCGTGCCTTCATTCCTCTAGTCGAATATCGGTTAAGTGCCTTTGTTGGTTGTCGGGTGGTGATGCAGAGTCAAGTGTGTTTGTTACTTCTACCTCACAAGACACACCTTAAAACAAAAAAATTGCACTGGTTTTCAGAGTTGTTGTCGTAATTAGGAGGTCGTTATAATTCTCTTCAAATTCTCTCAATGAGAATTGATACAAGCCTTCCCAAGTAGTAAGAGATGGAATAGAGATCTCAGGAACACAACTAAGAATTAAATCTAGATTCAATGTTCACAATTATACAAAATTATAAATGTTGTTGATATCTTATTCAAAAGAGTGATATTGAACAACTATTAGAAAATATATACCTAATTCAACCCATCCAAATTTAAATTCATTGAATCAAGTCCCCTACCCATCGAGATCCGACCGAGATTTTTTTAATATATCTCCAAACTCCAATTAATGGAAAGAAGAACTCGATTATTATTTCTATAGAGACAATGATCTCTAAATCTAGAAATAGAAGTAAACTATCATAAAATGCATTAAAAATTTCTTAAATAGAACACATACCAACCTATGGTTCGGGTCATCATTCTAAATGAACTTCTTCCAACCATCCCTACAATATTTTGCATACTCCAAACATCTTCTACTGACATTGTATCTAACTCAGATCCGCTTTATCAATAAATGTGGCCTACAGAATTGGTTTTCACGACGCTTCATGCCAACATCAACACCATAAAAATAGCTTCCACTCCTTCCATTGCATTCCGCCTTTTCCAACTTCTCTCTGATGTAGCCCTGAACCATGAAAGTGAAGGACGTCTCTGCTGGGCAACAAAGGCTGTTGAGGCCTCACACACACTTCGGGATATGCCTTTGTGATCATAAGTATGTAATGCCCTTTACTAGTCCCAAAATATTTGGACGGTAGACTAGTATAATCATGGTGCATGCAAGAAAAACTCAAGAAAAGTGTCTTCTGTAGTGTGGAACCTCATGGTTTCCACAACACTCTTCATGTGCCGCTAAAAAACTGCTATATTGCATGTCCCAAAGAAGGATGATTTTTATGATGGAAATTTATTTTAAAATGTAGAAACCTGACTTTAATCTTACTAATCCTTCACATATGCCAATTATAATGATCATGATATTTTTGTAAAATATTCAAATTTCTAAGTATTTTTGTATATTTTTTTATAAAATTTTGACGATTTTAAGGTAAATAATTTTATCCCATAGAATATGGGTGAATATTTAAAATAGCTTAATATTGTTTTGGAAACCATGGAGTATCCCATGAGCCAAATTTAGCCCCTAAAATCATCCATGCTACAAAGTCAGGGTGCTTTTAAAGCTGCACCTTCAACATCTTCTGCTTTGGGCCCTATTTGAAATTGAACATGGAAATGATGCCTTCTTTTAAAACTCTTTTTTACTACGTCCCATTTATCATGACCCATTACCTCTAACTTTCACCTTTCACTCCTTGTTTAGATCGACAAACTATCGCTGGTTGGCCCTCATCTTCGATATGCATCCATATAAAGTTTTCTCCAATGAATGCAAAAACAATCAAGAAAGCTTTGTTTTCTCTCCCGAGGGAGTTCTAAGATCATCAAATCATTTTCCAACCTATTGTTAACACCTAAGCATTTCTCAATCATCATTGCTTCAATATTCCCTTCACAGGGAAGTTCATCACAAACTTATGAATGATAGGTGGATGTTGACGTGTAATATTTTGTTTCATGATAATAATTCCCAAATCCATCTCAAATCTTCACTAACATTTGAATCTTCGTGACAACCACTTCATTGTTATCCTTGATCTAAAATTGACTGCCTACACACATTTGAAAGTAACTTCAAGATTTAACCTCACATAAATTTAAAATACAAAAAAATAAAACAAAAATAAAACAAAATCAAAGAAAATTACTATAAATATTCTCTTGTCCATAGCTATTACCTACATTCTTAGGTGTAAGAGTATCGATGCACAACCTATCTAAGAAGGTTGCATCCATAACACTATCTTGAGCGTGTTCATGCATTGATTTGTTCAATAAATCCGAGATTTGAAAATCTCCTCCATGAAGCTTGTTGCTCACTCAGAGTCTCAAATGGCTAGCGAGTTCTTGTTCTTCCTTCTGAGAATACTCTAGATGCTTAGAGGAATGTTTGGAGAATCCTGTGTCGCCATCTCTCCTCAATATCTATCCACAATGCATGCTTTATCAAAAAATTCAAGAGATGTACACAAGTTCAAGCAATTAAAATGCAGAGATAAATCAAAGTTTTATTCAATCAAGCCGCATAGGTACTCTCTCATTAGAATGTGAAAAGAATAGACATTCATCCATGAATCAATAAATTAAAACATATAACATAGATAACATGGCAAAATTCCTTATCCTTCACTCATCATCCATGCACAAAAAGAACAGACGAATCTATAGGTCTTTAAACAAAAAAGTGGCGGTCGTCGATTCGGCTCCTGGACAACTACTCAGGCAAGGACTGATGACCAAAGGGATAAGTGACAAGATAAAACAACAATATTTCTACAATAATCAATAAAACCTTACCACAAAGAACTCATTGAAATCAGAAGTTGGGTTCACCATGGACTCAATATTCAACTCGCAGGTTTATCATTCACATTGCACATTAAAGAAGAAGATGCAAAGCCTAGAAATTCATCCATCAATCAATAAACTTAAAGATAAGTAAGGGTCCATAGATAGTATGACAAATTCTTATTCTTCACTCGTCATCCATGCACATAAAATAAGGGCATTTGAATCTATAAGAATTTAACACCGGAAGTGTTGATCGTCAGATTCGCTCATGGCTGATCAAGCTAGGCAAGGAATGATGACTAAAATGATATGGGACATAAGATAAACCAATAATATTTTCATATCAATTAACAAAACCCACACAAAAAATTCATTAAAATTATAAAAGCTGTCTACCTAAGGACTATCATTCAACTATAGAGGTTTATCATTCACAATCCAAATTAAAGAAGAAGATGCAAAGACTACACATTCAACCATGAATCAATCAACTAAAAGATATGTAAGGGATAGACAGGACAAATTCCTTATCCTTCACTCATCATCCATGCATAGAAAATAAGAGCATTTGAATCTATAGGTATTTAAACACCAAAGTGACTTAATTGCCGATTCATCTCCGGCCGATCAAGCCAGCAAGGAATGATGACTAAAAGGATAAGGACAGAAGATAAAACCATAATCTTTTTCATAATAATTAACAAAACCCACACAGAGAAGTCATTGAAATAAGAGTTTGGGTTCACCAAGGGACTGGCCATTCAACTTAGAGGTTTATAATTCACAATCCACATCAAAGAAGAAGACACAAATACTACACATTCAACCATGAATCAACTAACTAAAATATAAGTAATATATTGACAACATGACAATTTCTTAATATCTACTCATCATCCATGCACAAAAAAAAAGGGCATTTGAATCTATAGGTCTTTAAACATCAAGGACAACTGCTAGATTCATCTCCGTCGACCTATCGTGCAAGGACTGAAGGACTAAAGGATAAGGGACATAAGATAAACATAATCTTTTCATAATAATAAAAATACCCACACAAAGAAGCCATGAAATCATAAATTTAACTGCCAAGTGAAATCAATTCAGAAAAACAACAAGCAAGTGATTCATTAAAAGTTCCCTATGATTAGATCCACTAAAAAAATGTACAGAACATTTTTTAATATTCCTTAAAAGTTCCCTGTGATTGGATCGACAAAGACTGCATATAATGTAATGTATTAAAATCCCCCAAAAAAAGAGTTTAATCTTCATAACTCCCACACACCCATGTTTTTAATCACAACGAGGTGAAGTTCTTGCATGAACATGGATTATATGCCATTTCTTTGAACTTCCCATTAGCATTGCTTAAATGTCATTGAGTTTTTATACTAATTCCTTTGTCATGTTAGTCAATGGTTTTGAGGGTTGTTTGTATTCCTAACATAAATTAAGATGAGGTGGAGAAAATGTAATTTTTGTGATAATGTTATATTACATAACATATGAACTGGTGCAAATGATGATATATTATATATTGATCACTGGAGAGATTTAAGGACAAATTGTTGGATAGTTGTGGATATAGTTGAACTAAACACATAACCGTGAAATATTGTATATTCACCTAAAGTTACATAAAGGGACTTAATTTTACTATAAACTAAGGGATTTCCATTAAGGGATACATAAAGGGACCTAATTTTTACTATAAACTAAGGATTTCCACTAAGGGATGCACACCTATTGTTGTTGTTACAAAGGAACCCATATCTACCAAGCAATTTCAACTATAAAACTCTAACTCCCTTGCTTGATATAGTTTCTTTGAGTTTATTTGTTGTTGATTGTTAAACCAAACATCATATCCCTCCATGTCCAAACCTATTTTTACCTTGAAAACATTTGTAAATCATATGAATTTTGGCCTGGGAAAAAACAAACCTTTGATACATTCCATCAACTAGAAACATATTATATATGGATTTGAAGATTTGGTTTGTATCATTTCTATAAAATCATGGAGAAATACTAAGAAAATTAAAGTAATATAATTCTATACTATTATAATTTATAATATTATAATTAATATCATATGTAACCTATCCTAACCTCATATAATTAGTTATTTCTCCATTAAGAGAATGACTAAAACCAGGCACCTAATGTACAAACACAAGACAACTAACATGAAAGAAAATATGCTACCATTGCTTAATGGGGTTGGCATAAAGATGTCAATTTTTGGCTAAATCCATTTGAGAATGGAGAAGGAGATCACCCTACATAACATTGATATACCATTAAAATACTATTAAATAGAAATTAAATGAAACATCAATACTTATGAAAATCTGTTAATTAGAAGGTAGGGATAAAATGTTACTTCTAACATAAAAACTCCCATATGATATAAGTGGGTTTTCAATAGAAAACTCTTTTTCATTACAAAAGTGGATATATCAATAGTGCTAGGTCACATGGCCCTCATAACATTTTGTTTCCTCACATAGTTCCTTTCTACCATGTTTAAATTATAATTCAATTTTAAAGATGGATGAATGTTAAATTCATTATTTCTTTAATGAGGATTATTGAAGTTTGATTTATTTTATTTTATTTGTATGAATAATAGCTAGAACATTTTAAAAATATGCATTATGAACATCACTTGTTATTATCGCTCATGTGTGGATATGGGTAAAGCTAGTTATGCCTACATATCCACACAAACTAATAAGTTGTCAATTTGAAGTTATATTATATGAATATAAATATCATCAATAAGATACACATTCAATAACTTTGGTCAATATGTGTGAAGCAATAAATGAGTATAATTTAATTAGTTTCCATCCAAGACTCTTTTATTTCTATAAATTAGACTTATCATCCAAAATGAAGTATCCATTATAACTATTCCTTTGACTAAAGGGCCTCTACATTGGAAAAAGACCACCAAAGTGGAAGACATTGGAAAAGACCACCAAAGTGAGAGACAAGTTCCTTTTTGAGGAATTTACTACACATGTAGGTCACTCATGTTCACAGAGATGTGACTGTAAGACTCATGACAATATGTGTGGACATGTGTGAAGCATAGGGAGATTTATCAATTCATTATCAATAGATCTCACTGATGGTTTCTGATGTGTTTTGTCATCCAGTCCAAATAAAATGATTCCTTGGCAATGAATATTTCTTTCTCGTGTTATGAAATGAAGAACATAGGAAAATGAAAAACTTGGCGTGAATTACATTATCATGTTAATCATTGAGTTTTGAATGAAAATTTTGTTTGAAGCCATAACTAAGAGAGCATATATCATAGCTTGGCCCGACTCACTAACCTAAGAAATCTTGATAGCTTGTCTAATGACCATTACAAATTACCTAAACAGAATCAATCTATGAATAGATTGATTCATTATAGAAATAACAACATTAAAAAAGTAATATAGATTTTCTATTCATGGAAAATATCTTGAATCTTAGTATTGATTCTTAGTATAAATGTTTGCTAGAAAACACTTTGAAACTAATCAATCTATGAATAGGTTGACTCATTATAGAAATATCAACATTAAAAAAATAATATAGATTTTTTATTCATGAAAACATCTTGAATCTTATAAGCGATTCTAGTGTAAATGTTTATGGAAAACACTTTGAAACCTAGTTTTTAAGGATTTCCACTACTTGAGATTACTTTTAATACTAATATTTTTTAAGAATCTTGTACACTTAAATTGTGTTAAAAAAGCTATTTTTCTTCCCAGCCTGTTCCATATAAATTCGTGTTCTTGATCTACAATGATACAATATGACACTAGATTATTTTGTTAAGTACAATGCCATATTCACTCTTTGTAATTCAATTCCATCTTACTAATGGTTGTTTATATTTATTAAAAAAAAAATGAATTCCACTCTTTGGGTAAGATTGTCCTTTCATCTGCTCCTTCATTTAAAGAGAAACAATGCCATAATACTAGTAAATTACACCAACACACACAATTTTTTAAATATCAACATCCCTAAAAAAAAGTAAACATATTTGTATATACTACCAAAGATCTCAAATGCTAAATAAATCCAAAGAATATAGGAAAGTGTCATAAGGCATCTACAAAACTAGTAAAAATACAGCTTCAAATGGAACTTTATGCCCTACTAGTCAATGGAATGGATATGTTATTATGTTTTGAATGGTTAATGTAGCTATGTGATTGTGTGTCAAATTATTAATAGTCAGTTCTTGAAATTTATATGAAAAGGTGAAACTTATAAACTATATGGATTTAAAACATTAACTAAAGAATTACTTTGCCAATGAAAGAAAATATGAACAACTATTCAAACTATAATGGTTTTCATCTAGAGAGAAAGAGGAGCGTGGGGACAGAGTTGGGGGTATAGAGAGAGAGACAATGATTCTCTTAGCACAAATGATTTCCACTAGGTTGGAATGAATTATACTTTGGTGGCACAAACTAAAAATTTTTGTTAGAGGTTACACACAAAGATATGTGCTAGAATGAGATTGTTGTTATCTTTCCATCCCCAATAAAAAATTAACTCACGAAGAGTCCTAATCAATAGTCTTCACAGAAAGAAAATGCCTGCATTGGTCCCAGTGTGGGTAGATACTTAAATTGAAATCCTCCGACACTTGAGTTAGACCAATTAACATATCCACTGAAAGTCATAACGATAATGACTCCACCCTTTGACTTTGTACTTTGAGAAGTCATTTGTTTGTAAAATATTTTCATTATCAATTACTAATCTTATTGAAATATATCTTGTAAAATTTGATATACAAGTATATTTTCTACACAAGTGCATGATGGAAACACAACTATGTGGAGATCAATCATGATATTAAAGGAATTTGAGGACACAAATTAAACATTTCCTAGAAATCATAAGAAATTGTGTAAGAAGTCAAATAGTCAAATAGTCAATTAGGTCAAAGTGCGACTAAGTACTAAGTTTTGTTTGGAAGTTCCACTAGGAGAGAACTAACCTAATATATAAGTGATAGATTTAATTTAACTATGCATAATTGAATTGAATATCACATTGATGGACGATTAATGGAAATAATGGATGCATGTTTCTAGGAAGATGCAACACATCAAAAAGGTTCTAAGAATTTTTATTACTAATTATCTGTGTGGTATGGTCTTATGAGAA
>SNQJ01S0175944.1:0-20032 GCA_010110895.2 Picea sitchensis | reverse complement strand
AGAAGATGCTCTTTTCTTTGATGATCTGAGATCTCATGCACTAGGTTTTTCACATGATGAAAGGTATGTTTTTCTATATGTCTTTGAGGCACATCTTGGAGGTTTTGGTACATGCTTGAGGAATATCTTGGTGATTTTGGGCAAATGATTTGGGGGACATTTTAGAGATCTTGGCATAAGATTTATGTGGTTATTGGGGTTGAACCAGTTTTGATGATGATGATGTTTCAGTATCAGTCACAGTAATACTGACAGGTTGATTCTCCTATTTGTATTTAAGGGAGGAAGGAAGGGGAAAGGAAAGGGGGTTGGAGCCTCCTTCCAATTGAAGCTGGAGAATTTAGGGAGTTGTAGCTTCCTTCAAGTTGGAGCCTATAAACCAAGGTTGGTGCTGGAGAATTTTTGGAAGTTGGTGCTTCTGGTGGATGTAATCTTCTGATACAATAAAAATTACTATGTGGTTTTCTCCCATTTGGGTTTCCACGTAAAATTCTTTTGTATTCTGTATATGTGGTTATATGTTTATGATATCTTGAATGAAATCATAAGTGATAGATTGTTCATAACTTAATTTTTACATGTTGTGGTTAAAAATGGTAAAACGTGCCTAATATTGATCCAGCCTTNTCGCTCTCGATATTATTGAATATTATAACAATTGATATCAAACCAAGTCCTTCAGAAATAATCTAACCACTATAAGGTATATCATGGATTGAACTAAAAATGGAACGCCATTGTTTGATGGTTAGAACTATTCCCTCTGGAGCAAAAGGATGAAAAAAAATTTGCAAGCACAAGGATTTGATGTCTGGCAAGCAGTAGTAAACAAATACAAGGCACTTGCATCCCCCCCAACAAGTAAATATGAAAAGAAACTTTGTGAAAACAATTCGAAGGCTACAAATTCTATTATGAGTGGCCTGGTTAATTCAATATATGTCAAGGTTATACATTGTAACTCTGCAAAGGAAATTTGGGACAAACTTCAAAAATTTTATGAAGGGGATGCCAAAGTCAAGGGGGCCAAGCTTTGAACTTATAGAGGTCAATTTGAACAACTAAAAATGAAGGAAGATGAAGATATTGCAGCTTATTTTATGTGAGTTAATGAAATAGTGAATGTTATTAAAGGATTAGGAGAAGAAATTAAAGGTTCTGTAATTATTCAAAAGGTACTAAGGTCTCTTCCAATGAGATTTGTTCCTAAGATTTAAACCCTAGAAGAAAGAGAAGATATTGCTACGTTGAGCATGAAAGAGCTACATGGAATAATTATAGCTTATGAGATGAGAACAGAACAGGATAATCCATCCAAGAAGGAAGCAACTTTCAAAGCATCCAACAAGACAAGAAATAATAAGCAAAAGTCAAATTCAAGCTTCAGTTGCAACAATGATTCAGATGAAGATGAAGAAATAGCCAACTTCATGAGGAGGTTGAAGAAAGGAACTGGCAAGTACAAAGGTAAGCTTCCCTTAAAGTGTTTTAATTGTGGTAAAATTGGTCATTTTTCTTTCAAATGCCCTTATGCTAAGAATTTAGACAGTGATGAAGAAGAAGTTCCCAAGAAAGAAGAGAAATATCAGAAAGAAGACAAAAAAATAAATCAGAGAAAAGTCTTCAAGAAAAGTATCTGCTATAGAGAAGATAGTTCCTCATCTGATGAGGATAGTGATAGTAACTCAGAAAGAGTGTTCTTTATGGAAATGGAAATTCATAAATGAACCCTTGAAAATGACAAAGAATATTATGAACAAGGAGAAGTGGATCTTGAGGAATAAAAAATCAGTGCTTTAAGTGATCTAAAGAGGGAAAGGAGGAAAAAAAAGTCCCTCAAGGAAGAATTGATCAAGCTAAAGGAGGGTTCTCAAAACCCTAAAAAAAATTATGAAGAAGTCCAGCAGATTATCATAAATCTAAACGTTCAGATGGAAGAATCCAAAGTGATTGAAGAAACACTCAAGAAACTGTTGGAATAAAAGTAGAAAATAAACGAATCTTTGGAAGTTAAAATAGTATCACTAAGAAAGGAACTTCAGAAGAAGGATGTCCGATAGAACATTGGTAACAGAACCAAAATATTGGATGAAATCATCAACAATCAAAGGCCATGCTATGACAAATCTGGACTAGGATACAAACAAACTCATACTGAGAAGGGTTCAAGCTCCATAATGATAGAAAAGGAAGAAGAACAAAAGAGTTATGCAGAATTCATCAGAGGTCCCATCAAGAAGGAAGAATTCAATCCTTCAAAGGAGAATATTCAAGCATTGGAGATCATTCAAGAAGAAGATCATTAAATCAGAGGAACGTGGAATCATCAACTAGCAATGGAGATGACTCAAGAAGAAGATTACAGAAGAGTTGCACCACCTAGAAGATCTCCCACACTCAAGTACCAAACTATCTTTCTCAGATTATGTTATTCTTGCAACAACTCTGGGAACAAGGCTATAAATTGTAGAGCCTATGCTAAGAACAGAAGCAACTATGGAGGCTACTCTGGGAATACTTATCTCGGAAAAACTCATGAAGCTTATAATAGAAACTATAACAATTTTGGCTCATTAAATAATGAAGTATAATGCTACAAGTGCAACAATTTTGGACACATAGACAAATATTGCAAGTTTATTGTTCCTCCAAGGGAATCGAAGAAGGATTTTAACAGTCGTGTAAAAGAACCATCGAGGATATGGAAAAGGAAGCGGGATAAACTGAACATTGAATAATTTTCAATTTCTCTACAAGCCCAAAGTAGAAAAAGTGATTGGTACATTGAAAGTGGTTTTTCAAAGCACATGAAAGGGGATAAGGTAAGATTTGTAACTCTAAAGAAAGAAATTCATGGATCAGTTTCATTTGGCAATGATAACTCAGCCAAAATTATAGGAAAGGGCACAGTCAAGCTTGGAAGCAAATATGTCATGGAAGAAAATGTCCTACTTGTCGAAAATATGAAGCATAATTTTCTAAGAGTGAGTCAAATGTGTGACCAGGGACACACAATTTTATTAAACTCAAATAAATGTGAGATAAGGAAAGAAGGATTAGGAAGATTGGTGGCGACAACAATAAGGAATCCAAACAACATATACATCTTGAATGAGATCAAAAAGGAAAGATGTTTCTTGGTAAGGGAAGATGAAATTTGGATTTGGCACAGAAGAATGGGCCATATGCACTTTGACAATCTTGTCAAAATCAGTAGAAAGGAAGCGGTAAGAGAAATGCCTAAAATTTCAAAGCCAGCCAACACTATGTGCAGGCACTGTCAACATGGAAAACAAACAAGAACTGAGTTCAAGAAAAAGGGATAATCTACAACAAAAACCTTGGAGATTGAACACATCGATCTATGCGGAACGATGAGAAAAAAAAGGGCTTAATGGAGAACAGTAATTCATGTTATTTATTGATGATTATACAAGAATGACCAGAGTTTGTTTTCTCAAGAAAAAATCATAGGCATTCAAATGTTTTAGGATATTCAAAGATATGGTTGAAAACAAGACTGATTTGAAAATCAAGTGATTGAGATCATACAATGGAGTTGAGTTCACATCAAAATAATTCAAGGATTTCTATGAAGAACATGGAATAAAAAGACAAATCTCATCAGCTAGGATACCTCAACAAAATGGATCCACTAAAAGAAAGAATAGAATTGTACAGGAAATAGCCAAAACCATGTTGAAAGATTCCAAGTTGGGTGATATATTTTGGGTACAAGAAGTACATACAGTCGTTCATATATTTAATGGAGGAATGCTTAGAACTAACAATGACAAGACTCCATATGAACTATGGAAGGGAAGACCGGCAAAATTCAAACACTTTAGATTGTTTGGAAGCAAATGTTACATAAAAAGAGAAGATAATAAGATTGGAAAATTTGACTCTCGGGTTGATGAAGGCATACTGGTTGGATACTCAAGAAAAAGAAAGGCATACAAATGCTACAAACTAAGACTCAACAAAATAGTGTAAATCATCAATGTAAATATTGATGAAACAAATGTGTTGAAGACTAGAGCAGAAAGCAGAAATTCAAAAGAGTAGGAAGCAGAAGAAGAACTAAAAGAAGTAGTAGAAGAAGAAGAGGAACCAGAAGAGAAGCAACCAGAAGCAGAGTAAGAAGAAACAGAAGACAATCAACAAGATCTCCATAAACCTTCCAAGACACCTAAATGCTAGTGTCAGAAGAATCATCCAGCGGAACAAATTATTGGGGACAAAGGTGCAGGAGTAGAAACTCGAAGAAGAAAACCAACACATACGCCAGAAAAAATACATATATCATTATTATACACATTTGAACCAAGCAACTTTGAGGAATCCAACAATGATGAACATTGGATCAATACCATGGAAAAAGAATTGAATTAAATAGAGAAGAATGAGACATGGGAACTGGTTCCAAGACCTAAGGACAAAAACGTGATTGGTACATCATGGGTGTTTAGAAACAAACTAAACGAAGATGGACAAGTAACCAGGAACAAAGAAAGGTTAGTATGCAAAGGATATGCTAAATTCGAAGGAATATATTTTGAAGAAACCTTTTCTCTTATTTCTAGAATGGAAGCAATCAAAATGATCTTGTCCTATGCATGTTACAAAAGAATCACATTCTAATAGATGCATGTAAAATTATCATTTCTAAAAGGTGAATTAGAAGAAGAAGTCTACATCAAATAGACAGAAAGGTTTCTACTATCAGAAAGGGAAGATTATGTTTTCATATTGAAGAAAGCTCTGTATAGACTCCAACAAGCCCCTAGATCTTAGTATTCAAGACTAGAAAAGTACTTACAACAACAAGGATTCATAAAGGGAAAGGCAAATAGAAATATCTACATAAAAGTGGATCAGGACAACATACTTGTCATTGAAGTATATGTGGATGATATCATCTTCGAAAGTGATGATGACAGGTTGAGTCAAAAATTTTCCAAGGACATGCAGGGTGAGTTTGAAATGTTCATACTTGGTGTTGACTTTCTTCTTAAGACTCTAGATATCTCAGTTAGATGAAGGAATATTCATCTCCAAAACCAATTACATCAAAGAAATGCTAAAGAAGTTTGGAATGGAATATTTCAAACCTATAAGTACTCCTATGGTGATTGGTTGCAAGTTGAGAAGAGATGATGAATCTAAAGAATTAGATCATATACTCTATAGACAGATGATTGGAAGCCTACTCTTTGTGACCACCTCAAGACTAGATGTGATGCACGCAGTTGGACAAGTTGCAAGATTTCATGAAGCAGCAAAGGAAACCCATGTTATGGCAGTAAAGAGGATCTTCAGATATCTCAAATGAATAACAGAGTTTGTACGGTGGTATCCGAAAGGGAATGAGTTGACTATGGCCACCTACACAGATGCAGATTGGGAAGGAATAATTGATTATATAAGTAGTACCAGTGGAGAAACCTTCTACTTGGGTGATTATTTGGTGTCATGTTTGAGCAAGAAATAGTCTTCAGTATCTGTGTCCACATCAAAAAAAAAATATGTTGTAGCAGTTGCATGTTGCACGCAGATCCTCTAGATGAAGCAAACCCTACAAGACATACAAGTAAAATATGACAAGCCTATTTCAATATTCTTTGAAAATACCAGCTCGATAAGCATCTCCAAGAATCTAGTGATGCATTCCAAAACCAAACATTTTCCTATCAAGTTCCACTTTTTGTGGGAACAAGTCACAGAAAAGAATATCAAGTTGGAGTACATTGGGACAAAAGAATAGATTGCAGATATCTTCACCAAACCTATCCCAAGGGAGACCTTTGAGTATCTTCGACAAAAATTGGGAGTAGTTCCTGCCCCCACATTGATCCACATGGAATTTTGCAAAGACAACATGGGGATAAAAATCATCAGGGGGAGTTACCCTTTGCCATTGATGTCAAAGGAGGAGAGAAATATCAAAATCATGAAGATAGGGGGAGAAATGGTCACAGCGGGAGCATGAGTGTTGGAGCATGAATGTTTCCTTCAATTCCAAAGGGGGTTATTATTGGAAAATTGGTTGTCATTGATGCCAACCCTAGAAGAAGCCTCGAAGCAGGTCTAGAATCCCCTATAAGTGATGGGTTTATTTGAAGGATTCTAAAAAGTGGTCCCTTTATGGTGTATCCCTAAGCATGGCCCTCATGAGAAGACACTTTGAAGAATCCTACAAGAATCCCTAGTTCTTAAGAAAATAAGTTACAATGTGTGGTCAAGAAGTCATTGGAAAGGTCTTGGACAGAAGAGTCTAAATATCCACCCATAAAATTGATTTGGGCAGTTAATTTCATGAGAAATCAAAAGAAAGAGTTATGATGCACTATTGGAACAAAATTGTACATAATTTCATGAATTTGTTAAATTGTTTAATCTAACAAATCTTGTTGCCTGCACATTTTGCAGAGTAACAACATTTAGATCATAACAGGATCAGCATAGAGTTCAGAAGCATGGAAGTAATGGAAGATGCACATAGGGATTACATCCATGAAGATGAGATCAGAGGGATGTATGTCAGTATGGGTAATGAAGGTACAAATTCAAATGGACATGGAGAAGGAAAGGAGGAAAGCATGAACTTGGTAGAGACCATAAAAATTTTGCAAAAGGATGTACAGAGTTATAAAGCTGATAATGAGAGGCTTATGAAAGCCAAAGAGCAGTAAGAAGGATTCAACATTAAGTTAATGCATAGATTGGACAAAATAGAGAAGAAGATGGATAAGGAGACTGAGTCAAGTAGATCAAGGAGTCACGGGTCTCATGATGAGAGAATAAGAACAAGAAGTGTTGGCAGGCATCACCATCTCTCCCCAAGTCATTCATCTAGGAGATCACATAGTAGTTCAAGTCCATCCCCTGTTAGAAAACATAAGAAGAGGTCTAGGGTGAATGAGCTACAGGGAGAAATGAACAAAATCAAGACTCCTACATTTTATGGTGAGCACAAGAAGGATGAGGATGCAGAGACATGGCTTTTAGGAATGAGGAAGTATTTTCAATTGCATAATCACTCTTCACAGGAAGAAGGAATAATTTCCATCTATCAGATCAAGGGAAAAGCATCAATGTGGTGGAACCAATTTGTGCAGGTGCAACACATTGATGAGAAGAAGTTTACTTGGAGGGAATTCAAGAGGTATTTTAAAAATAAATACTTTACTAAGAGATACTATGACAAGAAAATGGAGTTCTTTGAACTCAAGATTGGGAGTATGACCATAGATGAATATGAAATGAGGTTTTTAGAGATGTTGAAGTATGTTTCTTTCATCAAGGATAAGCAAGTTAAGATTCAGAGGTATTTGAGTGGGTTGCCATCATTTATTAGTGACAAGATACAATATGATGATGTAATGACCCTCCTCGTTACGACACAACTCTGATAACAGGTGCAATTTTTTTTTTTGTTAAGGTGTGTGTGCTCGTGTGAAAAGGAACAGACACACTTGACTCTACGTCACCACCCGACGACTAACAAGACGCAACCATGATGATCACAACAAGAATACATAAGGCGCACAACAAGTAACTGCAAGCATTAATGATCATAGACATAAGGCGCACAACAAGTAACTGCAAGCATTAACGACCATAGCCATAAGGGGCACAACGCAAACATTTAACGACATACTGGGTTATGCATAGTATCCGCAGGTATTTGATGGGCCAATCATCATTAGCGACAAGACACACATGATGAGCCACATTCGACAACCGATATCATTTTTGTTAAGGTGTCGCAGTAGGGATCAGAGTCAATACCCCGATTCTGCCACGATTCCACTGAAATCAAGACGCTAACATGATGATCAATAAGAATACATTAATATCAGAAGAATAATGATCATAGACATGGACCGCGATATTAATCCACCATGTCATAAGGGCACAACGAACATTTATCCATTACACCGGTTACATATACTTAACACGTATGGTAGATTTTGGTTATCGTTATCAGTAGGTGCCATTCCGTTCTCGGTAGAGATAGCAATATAGTTTCACAACGCCGCAGAAACCAGTAATTCGTCAAACGCAGCGGAAACCCCACCAGTTCCAGACCTGATACGGCATCGATTTCATTATCAATATCAATACGTACTTTATATACTAAGTGTTAACTCTATTGAAGAATAGTTATCACAGTTTATTTACCGCACGTTGGGATTACCCACTTAAAATTCGTCATTCCATCGCGAAATTATAGATCATATCAGCCCAGACCTTATCGCGTATCGGTTTCAATCGATAATATTGAACCGTCAATTGATCCATACGCATCAGCGAATGACGATACAAAGTTTCATTAATTATTTCGATTTGCTGTTGGTTAGTTCAAAATCATCCCCATGCTTTAACCAGCAACAAAATGAAGAGTTGTGACTATCGCCTTCGCTAACAAATGGCATTAACAGCGAATATATCGCCGAATAAAGTTAAATATCCTAAACATACCAATTCGCTTATCCGTAGAATGGTGACAATTTGAATTAAGCGTTTATCCCTTTACCATACTGGTGTTACTGTTCGGTTATCTTCTGATTAACAAGGAATAAGTTATGATTCAATATTTAAAAGGTCATTAACATCAATCTAAGATAGACGTTATAATATCCATAAACAAAATCATTAACCATTCAAGTTTACCAAGAATAAGAATCACCATTTAAGTTTATCCTCCACCGGTCACACTAAACGTTTGCCAAAGATTAACGTATTGATACACGTCAGTAAAGTGTTTTGCACCCAGCAAAGGAATAACAGTACTTTGATGATTTTGCCGTTTAACAAGCTGATTCCTTCTTTCGTAATTGACGCACATGGTTAATCGGTTTCCAACATTAATTTCACATGTTAATCATCGGGTACCAGCATTAACATTAATTGTCGCATTCCACAAAGCTTGAAGAATAAGCAGTATTGACATTGGTTCATTATACTTAACAACAGCAGCCGAGAATGCCGTTTCAGCAATCATACATCATAAGCAACTGAATGCATCGGGAATTCCATTGAACCAAAATATAAACCGATGACCGCCGTAATGTCAACAAAATATAAAAATCGTACCAGTATAGAAATATCGCCGGTCAATTTCCAACAGAAGAAAGAAGGGCGCACAATTGACTTCTATTGGTCAAAATTATCAATACAACGCCTTCAACAATAAAATGCCTACGCTGAAGTAAATTACGCGTATACGCCGTAGCAAAATGCCGCAATAATTTCCGTTACGTAACACTATAGTATCATTAAAATGCCGCGGTCGTAACAGCCCAGCGAAAGGTAATTATGCTCAATAGCGAGTAATATCAATGCTGAAATGCCAATACGCTGAAAATACCACGCTGAAGCAATACCAATAAAGAAAATTGTCGTCACGTACGTTAGCAGTTCGGTTTCAGACAGAACGCCATTAATGCCTACCAAAACAACGCCGGTCGTTAATATAATGCTCACGTTAATATAACCACAAAACAAATATAATATCAGTAAAATGCCATGTTTGGGCAGTTGTATTCATCGGTATTGAACGCCATACATAGTTATTATCCTCTGATATTAATAGCCAACGGAATAACAGGCCAGGAGTGATGTCGTTATAAATTCTGCTATCTCCTTACAAACGCTGTGTTATCTATTGCTCTTAACAGGGGCCCATTCAAAATTTCAACAAAAATGCCGTGAGTAATATCATATTTGATAATACGTTGAAACTCAAATCGCAAGGCATAAAATTGTTAAGTCTCTTTTTGAGTATTATGAGAAAAGCGCTATCGTAAAATGTAAAAATAAAAACAAAATAAGAATAAAAGAAGGCAATCAATAACTTGGCTACGGGCCGTGAGTGGCTATTACCAATGAAACCCTGCTGTCATTCAATAACCCCTCCCGCCCGTCAATATGCTCACCCTTACTTCTTCATACCTCTTTTATTTTTATTTTATTTACATTGGTCGCCTCATGTATAAAGGGATAACTTAGTTTTGTATTGATGGTTCTGGCAAATTTTGTTTTCTGCAATCGCCATTCCCGCAAAATCAAAATATGAGCATTACTCCGGAATTTTTTCATGAAATTCTTGGACTGAGATTTGTTCCTAAGAATAGATAACACAGTTTATTTCAAAAAAAAGGAGAATGAAATTCTCACTGCACACTACTATACATCCCTGCATTTTCATTTTTCAACCCCGGAAGCTTGTTGTTATTGTTCGCAGTGTAGCGGAGCTTATAGGTTAATGGTCGGTATATGCTCAATTTCACAAAGTGGGCATTTTAACCCATACCATGCATGCTTACAT
Organism: Picea sitchensis; assembly: GCA_010110895.2. Taxonomy (NCBI): domain Eukaryota; kingdom Viridiplantae; phylum Streptophyta; class Pinopsida; order Pinales; family Pinaceae; genus Picea; species Picea sitchensis. The sequence continues at coordinate 9,696 of SNQJ01S0175944.1, read as the reverse complement.
CACGGCTTTTACTTCATTGCTGGTATATTTACATTCTCGCGGGCTATATCTTACCGCAGGCATTGTATTGTTCTAGGTGTTGTTTTAATGTGGGCATTTATATGTGATTGTGGGCGTTCTAATCTCTGTGAGGGAGAATTGTTTCTACCAGGCTTAATTCATCCTGCGGGCATTTATTTTGTATTTTGTTGTGGGCGATCGCTTCAATCACTGCGGGCTTAATTACTTCAATCGTGGGCTTATTTTACATTGTCACGCTTTTGTATTTTGGTCGTACGAGCTACTTCACCGGGCATAATTACTTCAATCACCGTGGGTGATTTTTACATTGCCGTATGCTTTTTGCATTTTGTTGTGAGCGTATTACTTCACTATGGGCGATTTTACATTCATCACGTAATTTACATTGCTGTATGCTTTTGCATTTTGTTGTGAACGTATTACTTCACTATGGGCGTAATTACTTCACTGCTTTTTACATTGTTGGGGCGCTTTAACAATCGTTGTGGGTGTATTTACATCCCTATGGGCGTTTTTACATTGCCGAGTGTTGGTTTTTAGACGCCCTTCCCAATGTTGTCTTGCTTATTTAGGTGTCAGCGATATTCTTATACTAATTTTGATTTTAATTTATGGTGGTTGGTGGGGCCGAAAGACAGCTAGCGAGTCTTTTATTTTATATTTGTTTATTCAGCCATCGCTTATATTTTTGGTTGTCGATTTCCATTCTTAATGGGCAAATTGGACTGGCCGCCAACCCTCTAAGTTTTATTTGCTTATGATATGTTAATGATTATAGAACGCTTATTCTCAAAGCTCTTATTGCTTAGGAATTGTTAAAGTAATGAGATTAATGTAATACTATTGTTTATAGAATGCTTATTCTCCAAGCTTTTATTGCTTAGGAATGTTAATGCAATGAAATTAATGTTAATGCTAATTTTCAATGCGATTAACCATGTGGAAATTAATGCTAATGCTATTAGACTGTATTTAACCATGTGCATTAATTGCAAAGAAATTAAAAATGGGACTGTAGAATCTCCGTCAAACTGATCTAAACAACCCAAAATCATCAAAGGTTGCCCCGATTTCTTTTATTTATTCACTACTTTTAGGTTTTTAGGCTTGCTCCATTTGGGCATAACATCCATGCAATTTCCAATGCCGGCTTTAGACGATTTTAGAATATTATTGAAATGGTGGAGCATCGCTTAAAATGGTGTAATTTTAATTAGTTAATTATTCTTGATTAAAACTTGAATGAGTTAATGATTTTGGTATGTTGCGTTATTATGGCATTCTAATCTTAGATTGATGTTAATGTTGCTTTAAATGATGAATCATAATTATTCTTGTTAATCCAAGAAGGAGATAATTGATTTTGAACAATGCTTTAATTATGAATTAAAGGTTAAATTCCACTTTAATTGATAAATTGTCACCATTCATTATTCTAGATTAAAATTGAATTGAGTTTCATGGTTTAGGATGTTGCTTTATTTATGACAAAATAATTATAGATTAATGCCATTTGTTGCTTAAGTGATAAATCAACTCTTCATTTTATTTATAGTTAAAGCATGAGTTAATTGATTTTAGACTATTGCACCAACCTTAAATCAAATGGTAAGGTTGTTGTAAATGAAAACTTTTAACTAGTCATTATTCTTGATTAAATATGGATCAATTATTTTGTTAAATGTTATCCCAGTTGAGAAAAGACTTGCACAATAAGGTCCTGAAATGATTAATTTTAGAAGGTACCTAGGATGACAAATTTGATCTATAGTTGCACGATGGAATGGCCTTAACACTAGGGTAGATTGTAGTCCTCATTCAAACTAACATTGTACATGGTCAGAACTTATGTGTGCTTAGTCTGCTAGTGTCGAGCAAGATGTAGACACCTCCATGTAGCCTGTTAGCATATAAGTCCGTGGTGTGTATTGTAAAGAATCCAAAAGTCAGATCAAGAGTCCCGGCCCTTTAAAGGGTTTCCACTCTTTCGACACACCTAATGGAGATTACTACTTTCTCACCGGTGCCAGCCTACTGTGAGCCTATCTCGACCTTCTTCTCCCGAGCAGAACTAAGATTAAACTTCTCTCCGGAGCAGAGAACTAAGATTAAACGCCCTGCTTTCCTGTGCAGAAATAGTAAAATCTACTACTATGGATTCTTCCTTCTGTGCTCGTACTGTGCATAACCCAGTATGTCGTTAAATGTTTTCATTGTGCGCCTTATGGCTATGGTCGTTAATGCTTGCAGTTACTTGTTGTATGCCTTATGTCTATGATCATTAATGCTTGCAATTACTTGTTGTGAGCCTTATGTATTCTTGTTGTGATCATCATGGTTGCGTCTTGTTAGTCGTCGGGTGGCGGGGTAGAGTCAAGTGTGTCTGTTCCTTTTCACACGAGCGCACACACCTTAACAAAAAAAAAATTGCACTTGTTATCAAAGTTGTGTCGTAACGAGGAGGGTCATTACAGATGATCCCAAAACATTAGAGGAATCCATAAGGCGAGTTAAATGCCTCTATGATCAGCATAAAGGAAGAACAATTTTCCAAAAACTTGGGAAGACAAGAAGAAAAACAAGATGGAACAGAGGAAGAAGGAAACCAAGCCACCATTCTTCAGAAAAAAACTCTCAGGGACAGCCAACTTCTAAAGAACCCATAATGACCAAGACATTGGGGAAAATACCAAGGCAAACACCTATTCAATGTTGGGGTTGGGGAGAAGATCATATGTACAGAGATTTCCCTCATAGAGGTGAAAAGGTGAGGATTGTTCACAATGTACAAAAAGTTGATACAATGGAGGACATGGGCAGAAATGTACCTAGGATCTACGCATCCCTGGATAACAAGCAGCTGAATTTTAGTCACATATGATTCAAGTGGAAGGTAAGATCAACAACCAGCCCATTGTTATTTTAATTGATTTAGGAGCTAGTCATAGTTATCTAGATCCTAAGATGGTGGAAAATTTTCAATTTCCAAGAAGAAATCTTGGAAAATATTGTTGGTGTAGCTGGCTACATGAGATAAAAGGAAAATTAATGAGATGGTTAAAGCATGCCCAATGGACATTAATGGACTGGGAACTAGCGCATATTTGAACATCATACCTTTAGGATCCTATGACTGCCTAATTGGTATGGATTGGTTGGACCAACACCATGATATCCTATACTGTTATAATAAGGCATTTACTTGCTTGGATGAGGAAGGGAACTTAGAGACAGTACAAGGAATTCCTAGGGAAGTAATTGTCAGAGAAGTTAAAGCCTTGGAGCTGAAGAAAAGTTACAAGAAAGGATGTCAAATATTTGCAGCGCATATTGAAGAGACACCTAAAGATAAGATGCCAAACATTGAAGATTATGCGGTCCTAAAAGAGTTTTAAGATGTATTTAAAGAAATACCAAGATTTCCACCCAAGAGAGATATCGATTTCTCCATCATTATGATGCTTGGAGCAGCCCTAGTATCGAAGACCCCTTACAGGATGAGTACACCAGAACTGAATAAATTACAAATGCAACTTGAAGAGCTTCTGAAAAAGGGGTATGTATGCCCAAGTGTGTCACCTTGGGGTTCCCTAGTATTATTTGTGAAGAAAAAGGATGGAACATTGAGACTTTGCATTAACTTCAGGCAGTTGAACAAGGTAATTGTGAAGAACAAGTATCATTTTCCAAGGATAGATGACCTCTTTGATCAGCTGAAAGATGCAAAAATATTCTCGAAGATTGATCTTAGGTCGGGCTATCATCAAGTAATAAGTAAAGAAGAAGGCATCAGCAAAACTACCTTCAGAACCAGGTATGGCCATTATGATCTCACAGTGGTGTCATTTGGGTTTTCAAATGCACCTGATGTCTTCATGTGTCTAATGAATGGTATTTTCAGAGGATACTTAGAAAAGTTTGTCATTGTATTCCTGGATGACATTCTTATATATTCTAATTCTGACGAAGAGCATGAGAAACACTTGAAAATGGTGTTACAGGTATTGAGGGAGCATCAGTTGTATGCCAAATTGAGCAAGTTCTCATTCTATCATAAGAAAATTCACTATTTGGATCATATCATTTCAGAGGAAGGAATAGCAGTGGACCCAAAAAATATAAAGGCCATTGAGGGGTGGCCAACACCAAGGAATGTCTCTAAGGTGAGATCATTCATGGGACTTGTATTTTACTACAAAATATTCAATGAGGGATTCTCAAAGATTTCACACCCAATCACTTCCTTGCAGAAGAAGGGTGTGAAGTTTGAGTGGACATCAGAGTGTGAAAGGAGTTTCCAAAAATTAAAGCATTTATAAACAAGTGCTTCAATACTAAGGATTGTTGATCCAAATGAAGACTTCATTGTATGTATTGATGCGTGTAAAGAAGGGCTTGGTGGAGTCCTTAGTCAAAATGGGTATGTGGTGTGCTATGAATCAAGAAAATTAGAGCATGAAAGGCACTGTGTTACTCATGATTTGGAATTGGCAGCCATAGTGCATGCATTGAATATGTGGAGGCACTACCTCATGGGAAAAATATTTGAGTTGAGGACAGACCATAGTGGTCTAAATTATTTATTTGGACAGCCAACTCTAAATTCCAGGCAAAGCAAGTGGTTGGAATTCCTCAGCGAGTATGAATTTGATAAAAGCATTTCAAGGGTAAAGAGAACAAAGTAATGGATGCACTTAGTAGAAGAGTGTATGAGATTCATGCTACAACCATTAGCAAGTATAGATCATATTTGAAAGATATAATTTTAGAGGCTTCGAAATCAAACCTACGGTATATGGAAATAAAGACAAAATTACAACAAGATAATTTACAGCAGAAAATTGAGGACTATAAGCTAGAAAATGATGAAATTATCATGTACAAGGGCAGAATTTATGTGCCAAATTCTCAGGATTTGAAAAATATGATATTGGGAGAAATGCATAATGTGCCTTATGTTGGGCACCCAGGTTACCAGAAAAATATTGCAGCTGTCAAGAGACAATACTATTGGTCAGGCATGAAGAAATAAGTTGTGTATTTTATTGTCAAGTGTATGTAATGTCAAAAGGTCAAGGCTGAGCATAGACACCCAACTTCTTTTCTACAACCATTTCCCATTCCTAATTGGAAATGGGAAGTTGTAACAATGGATTTCATCACCAAACTACCCAGAACAATCAAGCAGCATGATTCTATCATGGTAGTGGTGGATAAGCTTACTAAATTTGCCCATTTTATTCCAGTAAAGATCACACACAAGGTAGTCAACATTGTTGATATTTATATGAGAGAAATTTCTCGACTACATGGTATACCCAAGACAATTGTATCTGACAGAGATCCAAATTTTACATCAAATTTTTGGAAAGGATTATTCAAGGGATTCAGAAGAAATCTGAATTTTAGCACAGTTTATCATCCAGAGTCAGATGGGCAGACAAAAAGGGTGAATCGGGTGATAGAAGACATGTTAAGGATGTATGTGATGGATAAACCATCCAAATGGGAGGATTATTTGCATTTGGTAGAGTTTTCTTATAACAATGGGTATAAAGCATCTCTAAAGATGAGCCCATTTGAGGCACTTTATGGCAGAAAGTGTAACACACTAGTGAGTTGGGACAACCTAGCAAATAGAGCAGTGGTTAGACCATAATTACTCAGGGAAATGGAAGAGCAGATGGTGCGAATAAAAAAAAATTAAAGGTTTCCCAAGACAAGCAAAAACGTTATGTTGATAAGGGAAGAACTCACAGGGAATTTAAAGTGGGTGATCATGTGCTTTTGGAAGTAAAAGCCAAGAGAAGTTCCCTGAAGTTGGGAAATTGTTCAAAGTTGGCAGCATGTTATTGTGGGTCGTTTGAAATCCTGGAGAGGATCGGTCATGTATCATATATGCTTTCCTTACCGGCATTAATGTGTATTCATAATATATTCCATGTTTCATTGCTTAAAAAGTATGTACATGATGTTAATCATCTCATTGATTGGAATGTGATTCAAGTGGAGAAAGTGGGTGACTTTCAAGTGCATCCAGTGTGCATATTGGACCGGAAGATCAAGCAGCTCTGGAATCGAGTTGTAGAGATCGTAAAGTTCCAATGGACCTGGTACGGTCCTGAAGATGCAACTTGAGAGCACAAGGATATTATGCGAGAAGAATACCCTCATCTTTTTTAAGACTTTCGAAATTTTGGTTGTATATGTGTATATACTTCATTGAGGACAGTGCATAAATAAGGGGGAGGGGAATGTAATACCCCTAGGTCGAACCCCAATTGTACATATAAATGTAAATGAACATATAGGCTAGTGATTCATGGGTACTGATTTTAAATGTAATTGTAATTATACATATAAGTTTGTGAGCTAATGGTACAAGGTATTTGGTTTGATTTTACGCGCATTGAGTCAGTGTGCGGGAATCTCATACCAAAGGAGTGTGCACATTTTATAATGTATCACGCACCTGTGTAAGTGTGTGAGGATTTCACACTAAAGGAAGGGTGTGCACCATCCTGAGTTTTGCGTATAATCGAGTAAGTGTGCGTGTTTTGGGGCCATGGTGCCTTTATGTATATGTATTTTGAGGCCAGAGTTCCTGTGTGGTTATTAGCCTGAAGAGAAAGATGTTAAATGGATAACGATCCATCATTGTAATATGTAATCACATGCAAATATTAATAAAAACACATCATTGTTGCATACCAACCATGTAAAAGAGTATGGGGGACTAAACTCTATTAGATAGGGAAAGGGGGGCTAAAAGTTAAGGATAAGGGGCTAAGTTAGGGGGGCTTAAGCCCAAAGGAATATTATATTAATATTCCTTAAAGTATAAAGTATGGATAATTATTTTATCCTAAGTTATAAGGATGGGGATAAGTGGGCCCAAGGTAGTTCTCAACATGACAAGTGCAAGTTGGGAACATGCATACATATAGTTTGGACTTAGATCATTTTCCTATCATTCTATTATCATTCCTTCACTCACTCAATTTTCATATGTACCCTACCACTACCATCACCTGTACCCTGGTTATATTTGGAGTTGGATTAAAGAAGCAGGTTGTCAAGCCCGTAGGATATTGAAGAGGCGGGTTGTTAGGCCCATAAGCAATTCTCTCTAAGTGAGAGAATTGTTGGGAATTGATTCCCTAGGTTCCAAACTACAGCTACAAGGCTCTGATACTTCCTGTATGGCCTATTGTTGAAGCCCGAAAAGGAAGTGGGTCATTTGAGGGACTGTTTAGCAGAGAAGGGGCAAACTTCCTGGGGTGGGGCATGCATGTGGAGAAAGAGGGAGTGTAGGTTGTTAGTTTGAGTTAGCACCTATGACTGAGTTTTTCCTGTTGTCTAAGATTCCTTAGTCGAGTTAGGAATCCTTTACCCAGGTGGAATTTAGTCCCAGCTCGGGGGTGACCCACTGCTGAGAGTTATGAGAAGTGTGGTCTAAGGCTAGGAGGAATGTGGAAGGTATGCACGCAGTTAGTGTTATTTTAAATCAAAGATAAGTGTCAATTGTGTTTTAATTCATATGTTGAATTAATATTTATGCATTTGTTTTCATGGGTTTTCCCATGTATGTTGCATGCGTATTTATGTTAATATTTTGTATAAATCTGTGCATTTGCAAAGTATTTTTATGATTTAAATTAGTATCAGAGTTCGAAATTTTAAGTGGCATATCCCAGTAGGTGGTTGGGGATGTTACACATGGCATCCCTCCAAAATTGTTGGTCTACTACTTCTTGAACGCTATAAGACTCAGAATCAAGGATGATACTCATTAGTTCCATAAATTTTGGAAAATTAGTTTAAGGCATGCTCTTCATGATTGTGCTCCTAGGAGCCTCACCAAAATCCATCGATGTTTGTTTAAACCAACTAGGTCTTCTGATAGTAATGGAAGGGGTTAACTCCTCCTCCCCACCTGAAGTCTAACTTCCTAAACTAGAAGCTCCTAAGTGATTCTCATCCTTAGGAAACTCCTACTCCTCATTCTTTGTCATTGGTGATAACTCATGAGACTTCATAGATTCCAAGTTCTCCTCAAACTTAATATCTCTATTCACAACTATCTTCCTTTGTGTTGGTATGAAGATCTTGTAGGCCTTTGAAGTCTCAATGTACCCCACAAATATACCCTTATTTCCTAAAGGCTTCATCTTCATCCTCTTCTCCACAAGCACATGGATGAACACTGGACAACCAACGATCCTAAAATGTTTTATCCTTGGCTTCACTCCTGTGAATTCCTCCTCGGGAGAATTTTCCCCAAATATCCTGTGAGGATTCCTCTTATGCACATATATTGTCATGTTACATGCCTCTACCAAAATAAATATAAGAAGATCATGGTCATGTACCATAGCCTTGGAATAAATGATGATGGAATGGTTCTTTCTCTTCGCAACCCCATTCTTTTGAGGGTTGTATGACACTGTCAACTCCCTCTTGACCCCTGCCTCCTTGCAAAAATCCTTGACCCAATTATTTGACCTCACGACCTTGATCCTCTTCATTGTTTGGTTCTCCACTTGAGACTTGAACTCCTGAAACTGACTGAGGACCTCATCGTTGGTCTTCATAAACAAGATCTGGGTTTTCCTGGAAAATTCATCAATGAAATTCACATAGTATGAAACTCCCTATATTGATGCTACTAACATCATTCCACTCACATCTCAATGAATAAGATCCAATATCCCCTTGGACATACTCTCACTACCTGGAAAACTATCCTTGGCATTCTTCCCAAGTGCACACCCTTTGCACATACCATACTGGTCAACACTAAAATATGAAAGACCTGTGACAATCTCCCTTAGAATCAGAAATGCACTATAGTGTAGGTGTCCCATCATTCTATGACACAACTCACACCCCTATGTTTTCCCTATAACCTATATAAATTTCCCTCTCTAACCCTAATGCTCACTACTATGTAAGGGCTATCTCCCTCTGGACGTATGAGTACTTTCCCTTTCTCTAATATGATGAAAAAATCCTTGTCCTACATAAATGAGACTAATATCACATTCTTCTCTAGTCTTGGTGCATACAGCACATCCTGGGCCTCAAATGAACCTCCTAAATCAAGTTGGAACAAGCTTGTTCCCTTTCCCTTCATTTCATACTTGGAATCATCACCAAGCTCCACATGGATCCTCAATTCCTTCTTCGTTAGGATGTTAAATAGCTCATGTTCTTTTTTCATTTGATGTGATGCACCACTATCCAAGTACCATGCACTCCTAGTGATTGTGTTGGTAGAGAGGCAGGAGACTAGTGTGAATTCCTTCTCAAACTTTTTTGAAAACTCATCTAGCTATGTCTTTGTTGATATTTTTGTATCCACCTTCCCTTACCCCTTATTATTCTTCGAACATTGTGATGCATAGTGCCCAGTCTTGTGGCATGTGAAGCACTTGATTTTACTCAAGTCCTTATTCCTCGATTGTGAGCTTTTCCCCTCATTGTTACCCTTGGAACATTTTCCTTTGCTCTTCTTGGCATGAATGACCAAAGCCAAGTTATCCTCATCATCTTATTTCCTTCCAGATTTACTGATCCAGGTGGATATCGGTGGCCACCCACCTTTTCCAAATGGCTCAAAACAGTTTTCTGGCCATTTTGGCAATTTACTATTTTTAGCAGGTTTTAACTTAC
>SNQJ01S0175942.1:0-18564 GCA_010110895.2 Picea sitchensis | reverse complement strand
GCTATAACCGCTGAGGAGTCATGGAAAAGTGTATAGTCTTCACCCGCTGCGAAACCCGATGGTACAATTCTAATCATGCGAATGGATGTGTCGATGTCAAGCATGAAGAGAAGTCATTGGATAACCAACCATTGATGAATGTCGTTAACCAATGAGAGGAAAACTCACCATTGATGTCAATGAGTGCCAAGGTACCTAAGTACATCTTGCAAAGTACGAATGAATGGGATGACGTTGAGCCACTTGCAAGATCTGAAAATCAAGGGACAATGATGTATTCACATGATTGTCAGTGAGAGAACTTGCCATTAAGGCATGCAAGCCTCCAGGTACTCAAAAGGAACTCTAGTCCATATCCCAGATAAGGTGCTAAGGTCAATGGGGAAAGACTTGTTGAAAGGTGGGCCTTCAGGAATCCCACATCAGTCAATGCGAGTTCTGACTAAAATATTGGTAGGACTATAGGAAAGATCTCAGTAGCAACAATGTTTATGGCAAGGCAATGTAGTCATGGAAAGGGATATGGCTAGTTTTATTGACAAGGAAAAATGAGTGGGAAAGGATAAAGAGATGTATGTGATGCAGAAAGATAGGCACGTGCGAAGTCATGAAGGATAAGGTGATGGAAAGTGGACTTCACGACATGGATGACGAATAAGCTTGGAAGGAGAAAGGTAAATGATCATGTCATGGCGTAATTGGTTTTTTGAAAGATGGCGGTGTAGCGGCAAACGCAATGACATGTGCGATGAAAAATTTAGCTCCTTCAAGCTTTTAATAAAGCATGCTTTTCAGAAAAAATTTTCAATTCTTGAAAATCACTATGGCATGGAATGCGAGCGTCTTCATTCCTGTAATCAAACTTAGTACTAATCCTGCAATCAAATTTGTGAGATCATCATAGAACAAAAAATGCGAGATTAAGTACGAATGCGATGAATTAAAGAGAGAAAAAGTGTGTTTTACCTGTTGCACGCTTATTCCATTGTTGATTGCTTCTTAGCGTACTTAAGAAAAACAAATTATCCGAAAGCTCAAAACGTGTTTTGGTATTGTGTCCAGGAATGAGTGAGATATCCATTTTCAATTTTTATTTTGCTTTTGTTTATACATATATATATATATATATATATATATATATATATATTTATATATATATTTATATATATATTTATCTTTTATGAATTTTAATTTTATTTATTTTATATTTTATTATGTTTGACCTAAGACACACACACACACACACATATATTATTTTAATTATTTTAATATTTTTTTTTTTTTTTTTAAATAAAACAAAAGAAATGAAATTCTTAAAAAACGTTTATAATAAAACAAACAATATATATATATATATTTGTTATTATTATAAAAAAATGAAATTCTTAAAAAAAATAAAAATTAGTGGAGGGTTCTAGCTCATTAATGCAATAACAAACAAAAATTGGAAGCTAAAAACTAAAGGTTCTCAACCTAACATGCCAAACCAAACATTAATATTGCATCTTAACAAGCTAAGCTCAGGACAACAGGCCAACAGGCCAACAGGACAACATGCCAACATGATTAACATTCATGTTTTAAAACAAATGCATGCATAACATCTAGCTTACCGAGGCATGGTTCGAATTTGCTGCCAGACTTGTAATGAGTGTCTAGCCTGAATTTGTTGCTAGACCTACCTGTGTTAGGTTTTCAAAGTGTTTGCAAATCAAGGCAGTTGTACCAGATCGAAGCGTGGTTCTTTGCTGCATGCTGACGTATATATTCAAACAACTATTCCCCAGTAACTGGTTTGACTATCACAAAGAGTCTGATGATGGGTAAAAATCATCAAATTTGAGTGTCGAGTATGATAAAAAAATCTAAATGAAGAGAAAAACTATTCCATATTGTACAAATGCCTCTATATACACCTTTGGAGATGATTGTTGTTGCTTCACAAATTTTCTATTGTGATTTACATGCATTTACAAATTTTCTATTGTGATTTACATGCATTTATTGCTTCCTTTTCCTCTAACTTAATTTCCTAGATGAGGAGGATAGATGGTTTCTCTTGACTTATAATATCTCTCAAAGATTCTACTTTTTTATTACTTCCCATGCCTCTACAATTATAGGAGGCTATGATCATTACTTACTTGTTGGTTTGGAACCCCTACCCTAAGGTAGAAATGCGACTCTAGGATTTTTGAGATTTCTTGAGCATGTTCACATAGATCTTTCTATGGTTGTTTATATCCCTAACCTTTTCTCCTTGTTTTCTATATCCTCCCTCTTTTCCTTGGTAGGATTAATACCTATTTTTTTAGTCTAACTTTCCTTAGTTCCTTCATCTTCCCTTTCTTCTTCCATTATATTTGCGTTGAGTTTTTTTCTTGGTTAGTATGCATGACGAGTGATAAATTTTTTCTAGTATACTATTGATTTCTTATTGTTAGTTAGAGGAAACACTATCATATATATTGGGTGGTATTCCTATTTCTTCCATTACAAATATCTAAACAAGGGGATCCTTAAGAGTTCTAATTGATGTTGCTAGAATTTTTGAGAAGGGTATTGGTTCTGGTTCGTTAGGAATTCATACCTATTTGACAATGAGCTCATTCCTCCTCCCTTGACGTGCTTGGGAAACTTATTCATTGTTTTGACTATTCCTTTCTGATTAATAATAATTCAATTTACTTATTTGACAATGAGAATTGATCCAAGTGGATCTTGGTATCATCCACCTTTTGCACTGAATCAACATTTCAAGCATATGGTTTTGATAAACCATGATATTCACTTTTGATGGGGAATGGAATGTAATTCCATTTTCATTTGTTAATTATAAAACATCATGCAATGATTTCTTAGTGGTATTATGTACACTCTGTAACAGTGTTAATGCACCAGATCCCACTAGAAATCCAAAGTTAAGCACACTTAGGCTGGTAGAGTAGTACTGGGATGGGTGATCTCTGAGAAGTCTTAGCATTTACATGCCTATGGAATTTTATATAAACTTAGACATCATTTATCCACATGCATCGTGGGAATTGTTCTCCTCTCAGTCTCTCATATATAATTTAGGTGAAGGAGGCCCTTTACATGACAATGGAGTGTCATGTAAAGCTTGTTGTGAATGAAGCATAACTCAAATCTCTTTCTTTTCAGAGATGAACTACCCCATTTTTCTAGTTTGTATTCTACAATGTTTTTCTATCTTATTCATTAATAGAAGTCGGGTTTCACTGTATTTTCGTGTTCTTTGCATATATTTTTTGTTTTTGTCTTGTTTCATTCTTCACTGTATGATCCAAATAAGTGGTATCAGAGCAGTTTTCCTTGTCATTTCTCAGAGCAGGGCCCTGACGAGGTCAGGGTATAGGTTTGGGTCTCGAGCTAGTTTTGCTCAAGGAAAACCTCTCTCGCCCAAGCAACCTCCTGGCTATGAAGAAAGAAAGATACCATAGTAGGAGATCCTTTCAATATTTTTCTCAAGGAATCCTCATGATATAGGAACGAGATGATGGACAAATCCACTTTTAGATCTTTCAAAGCATTCACTATATGACGATCAGAGGCATCTTTGACAAGAACCATTTCAGTGCGACAATTCTTCACAGTATTAATGTCAATTTTGATATCCCCATTTGTTAGATGGATGTAGATGCTCTAGAAAAAATGGTTGAATCTGCTAGAAGGTTATTACTCCATCCAAAACTTTTTCGAAAGTGAAAATATCACCTTTATGCTCTTTAAGGCCCTTCTCCATGCCAGGATCTTGGTGGAAGAGTTGGGAGAGGAAAATCACAAATGACTGTACACCATTCAAGAGAGAACCCACCTGGGTGGACTTTGTATATTCCCCAAAGGAGTACTTCTACCCTATCAGAAACTATGACCACCAATACATGAAATGGACCACAAAATGACAAGAGAGGGGCCAAAAAAATGCCACAGTTCACAAATAATTTCCATAAATTACACACCAATATGGGTATCAAATAACTTGAGTGGCATTTGGTTTTGAAATAACGTGGGGCTCTACACAGGTACATCCAAAAATAGATGATTCTTGGAAATATCCTCATCGGGAGATGCTTATCGATATGAAGTCAAACGAGCATAAATCAAGTAGAGTAAGCGAGAGTTCAAGTTTGAAAATATGCTACAATAGAATCATGGCAAAGGCAACCATAACTCATAGAACAAAGGACATAGAAAGGACTGTCAACCTCAAGAGAGCTAGTCCAAGAAGTAGGCAAAGAAGGGTAATGGGAACTCTGGAAGAAAGACACCAAAAGTGGTGTGAGTTCCACAAAAACCCCTAGCACAACATCGATGAATGTCATTCGAAATAGCCATTGGTGGTTGAGCCTAAAGAAAAAGAATCAGAACCTGGGACTTGGACTCTGATTCATAAAACAATAAAAGGAAACAAATAATCGATGAAGAACCACTACTAATGTTGTTCCAGAGTCTGCAATTTAAGGCTTTAAAAAATTACAGTGTCTAGGCATTCGAAAGTTAGTAAGATGTAAAAAGGGAGTAGGGTATACCTTTGGGAAAGGAAGCTAGGGATGATTTCAGGTTGTTTTCTAGCTTCCAACTGTTCCTAGACGTTTATATCCTGTGCAATGCTGCCCATGAATGTTCAAGTTATACCTGGGAAAGCAGCTTATCGTATGGCACGAGATTTAAAGAGATAAGGGTTTGACTGTCAAGCCGGGTTCAATATTGGGTTGTCTTACAAAAGGGATAGTCATAGAGGAACAATTTTTCAAAGAACTGAAAGTTTTTATGTTGCATCAATTTGATTTTATAAAAGAGAACTTTAGAAATCATTAAAAGAAAATGCAAAACCAAAGGCCTTTTTTCCGTAACTATGTTATATTTTAAATAAAACGGCGTATGAATTATGGGAAAACATTAAGCTGTCTACAGAATAAGGCTCCTATCGAGAGAGAATATCACCTGTAAACATGAGAAGAAAGTGTCAAGATAAGAAATGGTCCGATGAAGCATAAAATATGACACCCTAAAGATCTGATATATTTGTACCTGCTAGTAGCCGATACAGAGGAAAAACTGGAAACAATAGATAGCTATATATTAATCACTGCAGTAGAAGTTTTACTAAATTGCAATGCAACCTTCATAAGATGTATATAAGTGAAATAAGAATGAATATGAAATAACAGAGATATCAAACTCATAACACAGTAGTGATGAAATTAGGAATTTCCGGATTGCTTTGTATTAATTCTCGAAAAGAGACAGTCTCTATTACAATTAATCAAAAGGTCCAGCCTTTTTCTTTCTTCAAAATGTATATTTATACAAATTTTTTATGCTCTGGAATCTCAATAGTTCCAGAGGTTTTCTGCCAAGCACCAAAGTAGTCGAAATGTTTCTTTTCTTTTATCTCTGTTCCCTCATTTGGTACCCAAACCTACCTCTTCGCATGCTCTGTGCAAATAACACACTTCTCCACCAGCTGTGATATCAACTTAGATGGCTTTGTTTGATTATTTGCCTAAAAAATATAGCAGTCTTTAATCAACAGCGACAACTTTCCTTCCACCTCATTGATCTTGGCATTGATAGAGCATAACAATATACTCTATTTAATTGTTTTCCATTCTATTTGTACTATGTCTATTTGAGTTATTTGTGATATTTCGGCTAATTCTCTTCTTCATTTTCCTTGATATTTAAAGCATATATTTAGCTGCATTGATCTGAATTCCAGTATCTCCATGTCACTTTCATCATCGGAACCCAAACAAATATCACTTAACAAACCGAAAATTTCTTCACAACATTTCCTTAGCTTTGTAGCTTGTTGTTTGCCTTTGGATATATTTCTCTCCCATTCTTTAAACAAGATATTACCCCTGGTTCCGCCAATGATGGGAAAACTATAACTACTTCTTGTTTCCCTTCTCGCTGTGGCTATAATAGCCTCATGGAATGCCACCCGAGCTGCTCCGGCATCTCTTTCTTTAAGAGAGAGGTTTTCCAACATCTGATCCATGAGTTGGAAGCTGCTTTGAATTGTTTCTACTTTAACAAAAAGACCCTGTTGCACCACCGATAACCTTTTTCTGATCTCTATTGCTTGGGATTGAATTATCCCGATATCGATTACCTGGACTTCAACGAATTCTAGTTTGGCCCGAAACTGGTCTATCAATTCTCCTTGTTGGCTTATTTGAGTCTGACTCGTCTGAACCTTCAATTGTGTCTGTTTGAGATTGACTTTAAGCTACTTGATTTATTTTTGATCTTCTATTCTTTCTTGCTCTAAGGTCACACTTGCCTGATCTTTAGAAGCAACCTACACTGTAGATAGTTTAGTCTCTAGTGTCTTGATCAAACAATTATTTCGTTTTAAATGATCTTTAGAGAACTGAATCTAATATTATTTTCCGCGGCGAACCCCCAATGTTCCCGCTATTTGCCAGTCAATTCTTCTTTCTTCATAGTTCTCCCATCGCTTAAAATTTTAAATTTCTTAGAAACAATACTTTGGCAGAGTTTCCTTGTCTCAACTATTTTCCTCTTCTTATCTAAGAATAATTCATTCAGAGGTATCTCTTCAACTAATATAGGCCAAATTTCATCTAAAACTAACCGCAGGATCTCCTTTGCGCATCGATAAATAATGGAGGTGATTTGACTGCTGCATCGTTTAGAAGATTTCTAGAGTAATGACCGTGGGTTGAATCACGAGGATTTGAAGTCTCGAATTTCTATTTTGGGTCCTTCATTTGCTTTTCCTCATCTTGATGTTCCTCTCGACTGGGTGCTAAACCTTTAGATCCTTCAACTTCTGTTTGTTGCTCCTCTAATATCGTCAGATTTTCACCCCGTAATACTAGAGGAAGACAACTCCGCATATGCTCTTGGAATCATAACATCGGCCCTTCCTTGGGCAATAGGGTCAGATCGAGCCAAAACCTCTCGCCATAAGATTTCGGCATTAAAAATATCATCATGAGGCTTAATTCTCAAAGTTCAAATATTTTAAGGCCATAACTAGCCAAGTGATTACTCACAACCCTCGTGGATCGTGTTTCTTGAATTCAATGTGAACCAACTTTATATCTTATAGGGCTGTTGCCTCAGCCTTTGCATGCCCGAAGTCCAATAATGAATAGGTGTTTAAATGAATAGGAAAAAGGTGGCTGGTACTTTTTGAAAACCCTCTTCGCTCTTTCTTATATCGCCATTTACTGCGATCTCACTTGGCTGTGTTAAGATGCCTGCAAGGGTATGTGGGTAAAAGCATGATAGGATGGAAGTAACAAAACTCTCGATAAGAAAAATTATTTTCCAGCGTACCAATCAATTCACTCGCTTTAAATTCCTGTCATGATGTCCGATATCCTCCGGGTATGACATCGGAAGATGGAAATGGCGCATCGCATTTCATTATCATCTGCATTTGAATATTTCTATATATCAAATCCAAATATGTTGTCCTCCCAAAGCTTAGAATGGTATATATGGACTGGCTCAGCATCCGATAGAGCCCAACTCCAATTCATCAAAGGAAAAGGCCAGGAACATACTGCTAGCCCATAAAGAGAAAAGCGCATGATAAATAATGAAGCAGCTTTCTCATCAGGCTTTCTCAAGGCCTCGGGATATTTTTTAATCCGACCGGTCGACTATCGCATGTCAGCTGGTCTGTGTTTAAAGAATAGTCATAAATGTGCATCAGAGTGTAACCTATGGAGGAAAATGCTGGTGCCTTCCTCCCATACACCCATGTGTCATCATCGCTAATGATTTGAACTGGTGGTTCCAAAGAATATATGAATAGCCCCATTACTATTCCGCTCTCAACTTCAGGGTGTGAGTACCAATCTTTGATCAAGTCAGATAAGATTTTTCCATATTGTTGACATTCCTTCCTTTTAAAATCCTCTAGAAACTCTCCATTGTATGTGAAGTTCACGGGGTGGGAAAGTTCTGTACATAACTCCATAAGCTTAGTTCTAAATGTCCCAACTGTGGATTCCTTTCTCACCGATGAGATGGTTCTTGGTAGGGATGTTCACATGATCTAGTGCCCACGGACGCTGCCATAGTAGGAAGAAGATGATGGCCCGCCGCTACTTGTGCATCTTTAAGTTCGACGATGATCTGCATTTGGTAGTCATGTCGCTCGTCTTCTGCTATCACCGTAATCACGTCCAACAATTCACCAACTCCTCGACAGTAAAACTCCATGAGACGTGATGACTGTGTCTGCATCTAAATCGGAATACTTCGAGGTGAAGTATCCAAATATTATCAGAACCTTGTCCCAAAACCTCAACATTTGCCTTTGCTGCTTTCCGCGAAGTCATAGCTGAAGCTTGCGTTTTTTGTTCTTCTGCGATAGACCTTTGTATACATACAGAGATTAGTTTGTTGAGAAAAACTTCTCTGTGCGGGTTAGAAATGAACTTTATGAATAAATAGGAAGCAAAAGATCTATATCTTCAAACATTTTGGGTCATATCAATGTCCTTACAAAAATAACGGTCCAATCATATTTAGATAGAGATTTTAGCAATAAAAACCACATCTCATTTTTCGCTTCACTTTTATTTCCAATTAATGCCATAAAATTCCACATGATTTGTGGCAATAAGTCGCGGGCGAACATTTTGAAATTATCTCAGAACTGTGGCATTTTCATTATCATTTGCATTAAACATTTATTATACATATTTTGACTCCTTTAATCGATTTAAACTGGTCATTTGTTCGCCGATCGCAGACTTTAACTTAAACCTTCGAAAGCCCCTAAGACTAGAGATTACTTTATGATTAGATTTAATTAAGCAAGGATGTAAATAGGATTTTCATGTTTTAATTGATTATGTTTGGACTTCTTATATCAAAGACTTCAATGTTTCCTTGGGGACTAAGGTATAGATTTTGGGAGGAGTGTATGCCGAGTCGCGAAATCTCAAGAAACTTAAATCATGGTCAAAACTAATCAACCCCCCCATTCTTAACCCAGGTTACTGAAGGTTTCAGGCTTCATTCTTCAGAGTTTTAGTGTAATTGCTTTTAGAGAGCGAACGCCGGACGCCAAATCCCGACAAATACTTGACCTGGGTTTACATGGTCTTACTTAGCTTTCACCTGTGTGTTTTAAAACTTTTCGTGACCTCACACATTGGGGTTTGTGAATATTGTGACTTGTAACTCCCGAGGAGTGATATTCTGAGGTACAAAAATCAAAAACCTTCGTTTAACGATAAAGTGGTAACTTATGAAACACTCATATCCCTCTGCTATTTCATGTCGGTATTCATCGAGATTTCTTGCAGAGGTGAATGTCAATGTAAGAGAGAAAAGAACTTCAAGAACCTATTATTTGAATTTTAAAATAGATTTGAGTCCAAATGAAAAAGACTACTCTCCAACAACTACCATCAAAGCCACAAAAATACAACCATAAGAACCAGACATTTGAGGAGGGGGGAGCACCTCTTTCATTGTTGACAATGAGAGTTAGAAGCAACTGATCTCAACCGAGGTTGTCAATAGATTTAAGCTCTTAATGATGCCACATCCCCAACCATACACCATTAGATGGTTGAGTCGTGGGGACAGACATCCATGTCGCCCAACAATGTCACTTTTCCATGGAACTGCTTCCCTTCAAGGATGATGTAGTATGCGATGTTTCCCAACTTGAAGTCTCCATGTTCTTTAGGACAACTTATATGTGGAAACGCCATGCTATCTGCAGGAGTCTTGGCTCCATAGTGTCATTGTTACTTCCAGGAGGTCGATCTTATGCGTACCAGGTGGCCTCCCAACCACTCCACTTTGAATAGATCCATAAAAACAATGCCACAAATTAATATCTCTACCACAAAGTTTTCCTCTTCACTATCTAATGGAAGGTGAAACGAAGGTCACCTGACCATTCATGTACCTCATCCTCTAAGACGCTTCTATCTAGAAGAAGCAGCTCAACAATATTGTAGAGGAGCAAAGAGAATGAGGGTCTCCATGTCCAACATAACCTATTGGCCATATCACCTTTTAGGTGTGCTTGGGGTTCCAAACTAGCTCCCTATTGATATAGATCTTATTGATGCATCTTCATCGACAAAGTCCTCCCCACACTCATACCAAGGAAGATCATGCATCTACATCTATTGAATGGATACAACACTTCCAATAGGTTCATGATCCTTCCACATGCAAAGTACAAGCAAGACATCTACTAACAAGGGAAGAGACTCACCAAGTTTCAAATTCAACGTGGTTTCTACATCTCGAGGGGAATTTGATGCAAATGGGGACCATTGCTTCCTAAGGGGAGGAATGATCTAGGGTGGATCTCGGGGCCAGTCAGGGTCCTAATCCACACATAGTAGAACAATATATTTGGATGCACAAAGGACAATATTAATAAGGCCTTGTAATAAAATAGAATAAGTCAATGTAATAAGAACTAATAGAAGCTCGGGCTTCTCTAAGTATCTTCCTTTAGATGCTTCTTTGATAGACATATTTAAAGTATGTAAATAGGAGTCAAGGGTATGATGTAAACCTATCTTGAGTTTATTGTAATAGGCTTGTCGACCAGAGGTTTTTCCCTCAAAGAGGCCCGTGAACATTGCCTCCTATAATCAAAGTGTTATTCTCATGGTTATTTTTCTATCATTTCCAATGTTATTGTGGTGGATTATTCTAGCTATATTGTTATTTCGCCATTTCTAGCATTTTATTTGTCAGATACTTTTTATATTTGGTATATTAAGTGGTATCAAATCACTTTCCTGGTGGTGAAATTAGGTAATTTTTTCCGTAGAGATTTATTCGTTGTCTTAATCCACGAGATATGTTGTTACAATACATAAACCTGGTTGAGGGATTCATAGACGCCAGAAATACAAGGCACTTTGCTACCAACTGTTGGCTACCTTTGTAACCTCCTACAGGTCCCCCTTCAAGTGGTATCACATTAGACAACACCTCCGTATGATTGGCCTAGATCAAGCCTCTTTAGGCCAAACCGACGATCGCTTTATTATTATAGCGTCTCCACTGAGAACAACACTCGAAGATACTCTCTAGTACTCCGGTAACAGTAGTATGGCTAAGGGTAATGCCCATAATTTTATTTAGTGGCCTAAGATATTGGGCCAAGTACTACCGCTGGGACTTGCACGATATCGTGAGCTATAGCACAAAGTGGAAAACCCTTCTTGACCAGAACCCTTTGAATACCCAACCCTGGGACATAAACATAAACAAATTAAACAACAGATGAAGATCCGTTGTCACAGAATCGGTGGTTTTGCTACCAAGCAATACACATTTCTTTTCTCAAGTTAAGCATTTGAGTAATTTCCTCTCTCCAAGATTCTTCGCATCGAGTATAATCTCAAGAGGGTGTAAAAAAAACAAGAAGTCCGGAATTTTTTCACTCATTATTTGAGACCTATTCCATTGGATTCATCTCTTCATTTTGATCACATTTATATACATATCATTTTTTCTAATTTGTTTGACTCCTCACCGCCTTTTCTATCCTCATGGCTCATACCTATAGCCAAGACTTGGAAACTCAATTCAATGCCTTGCACTCTAATTCAATAGAAACCCAACAAGAAGTGAAAAAAAAAATCAGTGCCAATGTTTCCACCATCAATAACAACATTCAAATTCTCAATGGAGGAAATCAACAAGACTCACCACCCATCTTGAATCTCTTTTCAAAGACTCGCGGCACTAAACCGCATATCCTTTACAGATAACCTCTTCCTCTTGCTCACTTCAATAATAATCGGCGTGAACATTCCTCCATTCCCATAATCTCTCGCATCCATGAATTTCAACGCGACTCACGCCTCTTCCGCAAGTGGATGTGAATTAAATTGATGGCTTGGACTCTAACGGGGTTGGCCAAATGAAATGGAACATTTATTTCTTCAGTTAATGACATTACAGATGACTTGGCTAAACTCCGCATGGTGCTCCCCATCTAGATCAAGAACGCCGGAAATGGTGGTAATGGAGAAAAACTTCTCGTCCAAGGTATATTGCTTGGACACACCTTGTAGTAGAGCTTTATGAACGCTTTGAAATCACACCAACCATTTGTGTTGTTTTTCAAAGTTGAAACAATCAGAACATTGGAATACTTATAGCTTCCTTTGAGTGCCCGGATTTTTCTGGACAGAGGGCATGTCTAAAGCCTTTTTCAAGAATTGCCTATGAATGGCCTTAAGGATGAGATTCGATCCCATGTCCTCATGGCTTAGCTGCTAGAGTTGGGTGGAGGATACTAAAAGAGATAAAGAAGTACAACAATTTGTATCTTTTAAATTGAAACCCTTCCTTTATCCCTCTCCCTAAACCGTAAATCCCACTACTCCTTCCACTCCAATAAATATCCAAAAATTGACTCAGTAGCTGAAATGGATGAATGCCAACTCAAAGGTCTTTGTTATAATTGCGATGAAAAAATATTTCCCAGCCACGCGTATGAACAAAGCTCTATGGCCATCTATATGATGATATTGAACTCCTTGTGTCTCAGCCACCCAAACCCCATTACAACTCCCTAGACCCTCCCGAAGTGGAACTAGCCATTTCCCTCAATGATCTCAATCGGGTTCTCCACTCCCCCAAACTTCTCAAGCTAATCGCTCACATCAAGCATCAGAAGGTCATCTTTCTAGTTAATAATGGAAGTACCCATAATTTTATTCATCGCCAAGATTTGAACAAAACTCATTGCTACATCCATGTCAGGGCCAATACTCTAAATCATGATTACCAATGGTGGCTCCAGGAAAGGAGGTGTTGTGAAAATGTGCATTTCCAAATTACACTACTACCTAAAATCTCATATATGTTTCAATTTTAACAACATAATGCCAGACATTGTGTTGGGTGTAGACTGATAAGGACTTTGGGTCCCATTCTCATGGGATTTTAGGAATTCAACCATGCAATTCTGTACGAGGCCACCAATATGTTCCAAAGGCATCACTGGTCCACTTGAGATCATGAATTTTAATCGCATGGAAAATATGCCAAAAAAGGGTCATTTTGGTGTTATTTCTCAACTCCATGCAATACAAGCAACATAAACACTTCAGGCTTACTCAGCCCTCCTTTCTAAACATCATGGTCTTTCCAATTTCTAGACTCCTTCGCTTTCTTCATGTGGTGTTCATGATCATTCCATCTCAGACTCTAAACCTTCCTCCCCAATTATCCTGGGCTCTTATCGCCATCCCTTTTCCCAAAATGAAATTGAGAAAATGGCCTAGGACCTCCTTAATGTGTAATATTCAATTCTATTACTAGCCCCTACTATTCTATAGCCATGGTCCCAAAGAAACAAGGTTCTTGGCTTAATGTGTCCACTCGCGTCTCAACAACTTACCATTAAAGACAAATTTCCTCTTCCTGGCTATTGATGATTCTTGGATGAATCTGAGTGGTGCCCACCTTACTAAATCCTTGATCTTCGCTCAGCCATCACTGTGATCCATATGAAAGCGGTAGACTTTCCCAAGATTGCCTTTAGAACTTATGAGGGCTACTATGAGTTTTTGGTCATGCCCGGCTATGTATCGCCCCCTCCACCTTCCAAAGCCCCGAATCATGTCTTCCATCCTTCTTTTCTCATCATTTTGTGCTATTTTTATTTGATGATATCCATCTATAGAAAGACTGACAAAACATCTTGCTCGAAATGCGGATTGAGTTCTCCATCTACTCTCTCAAAGACCAAATTTTTTCAAAGTCTAAATGTGCTTTTTAAAATTTTAGAAGTAGAGTAATTTGGGCCATCCGTTGAAAGGACGATTAGGTGGATCCTAAAAGATTGAAGTTATGGAAAGACCTGCCTCACCCAAAGACTCTCAAAGTATTGCGTGGTTTTTTTGGTTTAACAGGCTATTATCGCAGTTTGTTAAGAATACAAAAAAGATCAAGTAAAATTCCTCACCCTCCTTAAAAATAACTCTTCACTTGGACTCCAACAACTAATCAAGATTTTCAAACCTTGAATATGGCCATGCACTACCTTGGCCCTTCTCGATTTACAAAGACCTTTTTGTCTTGGAATTTGATGCCTCTGGGAAAGGAATTGTTGTTGTCCCTATGCAAGAGGGTTGACCTTGCCTTTATCAACAAGAAACTATTTTGAAATTAAATATGGGAAAATTCCATTCATGAAATGAAATGTTATTATTCTCAAGATGCCATTGATTTGTGGTGCCCTATCTATTGGGGAAACGCTTAAATTAAGTGATGCACATCAAAGTCTCAAGTATTTTTTTTGAACAACGCATTTCCTCCCCGAGCAAATAAAAAATGGGTAATTAATCTATTTGGCCAAGTGATTATATGATCATTTACAAGAAAGGAAAAGAAAATGTGGTTGTGGATGCACTTCTCGAAAATATGAAGCATAAGGAACCCTTTTTTCTTTCTTCCTTCATCAGACTGTGATTGGCTCCAAGCCGCTCACCATGAATGGCTACAAGATCCCAAAAGTTCAGAAATGATCCAAATAACTAAAATTCAATTCTCTAGCCTCCCCCATGGTACTTTTGGCTCCATGATGAGATTTGATAAAGGATGCTTGTATTTAACCAAATAGTCAAAGATTAAATCCATGGTACTTTCTCGAGCTTCATGCTACACCGACAACTGGGTATCTGTGGGTTCACTAAAACCTATGATTGTATCAAACCGCCTTTTTCTCTCGATGGTATGAAACATGACACTGCATTTTGTCACGAATGATGTGTGTCAATGCAACAAGGGAGAAACAATCAAATCTCCAGAACACTACAACCACCGATTCCACTCGCTATTTGAAGGACATATCTATGGATTTTTATTACGCTTACCTAAATTGGGAAATAAAATCCTAATCATCATGGTGGTTGTTGACCTCCAAGCATATGCTCATTTTCTTCTTCAACACCCATTTACAACATCCACGCGGGTTCAAATTTTCATGGATCAGTCTTCAAGCTTCATGGCACACACTCTATTGTTTCCGGATCACTTTAATTCAAATCACAAGAAATTTTTACAAGAACTGTTTGCTTACAAGGCACCCAGTTCGCATCTCAATACAACTTATCATCCCCTGAATGATGGACAAACGTAGTTTGTCAACAAGTGTTTGGACATATATTTGAGGTGTTTTTCCTTAGAAAAAAAAAATTAGTGGGCTCAATGGTTACCTCCTAGTCAATGGTGGTATAACACTTCATACCATACAATTACATGCATGACTCATTTTTAATCGGTATATGGGATTAAGCTACCTTCAATTCTCTCATAATTACTTGGTGTCTCGAAGGCTGATGGTTGACCAAACACTTATAACTCGAGAGGATATTCTTTGTACCTCAAAATATACCTGGGTCATGGGCACAAAATCAGAGGGAAGCAACAAGCATCAAGGTCTCTTTGAACACTCTTAAGAAGGATCGTGCTTTCACCAAGAACCTTATTAGCAAACTTCCCTCAAGGCCGTGCTTTTTCATAAGCTAGCACCCAAATTTATGGTCCTATAATAGCCTTTAAGTTGCAGGGACAAATTGCCTATCGGGCTAGCTTTTGCCCATTCATTCAAGCATCTTATTTTTTCATGTTTCCTCGCTTTAAAGAAGGTGATCATAACTAAGTGCTAAATTCAAACCAACTCCTTCCCAAGTTAGACAAAGAAGGATCCATTTTTACAAACACAAGAAGTTTCTTTGGACCAAGGAGCTGCTTGTGTCGTGAGAACCATCATGAAGTGTTAATCCAGTTGGAAAGATACACACCCAACAGATGCCACTTGGGAATCAACTACCATTCTACAACACTTCCACATCTCAAGCCTTGAGGACAAGGCTGTTTTATGGGAGGATGTTAGGGTCTTAACCCAGACATAGGTAGAACAACATATTCCGTTGTAATAAAGGTCAATATTAATAAGGCCTTGTAATAAATAAATAATAAGTCAAATGTAGAAGATCTAATAGAAGCTTCCAATTTTAGTAGAAGCCGATCTTCTAGATGCTTCTTTTTGATAGACATATTTAGCATAAAAAGGAGTCGAGGGTATGAGAACCCTGCTCTGAGATTATTGTAATAGAGCTCAGCT
This sequence comes from Picea sitchensis, assembly GCA_010110895.2. NCBI lineage: Eukaryota > Viridiplantae > Streptophyta > Pinopsida > Pinales > Pinaceae > Picea > Picea sitchensis. The sequence continues at coordinate 2,420 of SNQJ01S0175942.1, read as the reverse complement.
TCAACTCTATTGGAGGTTGCTCCTTTGAAGAGGCCCATGAACATTACTTTCTCTAACAAAGTGCTATTTCTAGCTGGTTATTCTTATATCATTTCGTTATTGTGGTGATTATTCTGCTATATTGCCTATTCTTTCCATTTCTAGTATTTTATTTCTCTACTGCATACTTTTTATATCAGATATTTACGTCAGCTGGCCATCCACTCTTTTCCACTAATCAACATTTTCAATCATTACGGTTTGATAAACCATGATATTCCCATCTTTTATGGGGAATGGAATGTAATGCCATCTTCATTTGTTAATTTTTGACATCATGTAATGATTTCCTAGTGGTCTTATGTACATGCTTACATCATAGTGTTAATGCATTGAAAACCATTATAAATCTCTTGGTGCTTAAGTGAATTTGGGATAGAGCAGGATCGGGATGTAAGGACCACCGATAAGTACTAGTATTTACATGCCTATGGCATTTTATAAACTTAGACACTATTTTATCCCACATGCATCATGTGAATTGTTATCCTCTCACTCATTCACATATAATTGAGGTGAATGAGGCCCTTTAAGCGCATGCAATGGAGTGTGATGTAAATCTTGTTTCAATGAAGCATAAACTACATCTCTTTCTTTTCTGCAGGATAAGCCACCCCCATTCCTGGCCGGGCCAGGTTCGGAGAAGTGTTTTTCTATCTTATTCATTAATGTTGGTTTCATTCAGATTTTTGTTTCATCTATGATATATTTTTGTTTTAGTTTCATTTCATTATTTTTCATAATCCTGACCAAAACATGCTCCTCCTCCCCTTGATGTACCAAACAATTCCTCTTCAATTGTTTCAACCTTTTGTTGTTGATTTAGAAAAAAATTGATTTTGAGGATTTTCTTCTTGACTTGGACTCTGGATTTTGATGGGATTGTGGCCCTAGGATACTTTGGGAGCCCTTGAAGGAGAAACTTGCTTTGCATACTTTTTATTTTTGACTATTTTCCATTGTTCCTCATTTTCCTATTCATATTGGTTGACATGCTGATTATTTTTTGCAATCTTTTGCAAAACAATATTCATGGAAGATTTGTCACTTGAAGGGTAATTTATCATAGTATGAAGGTTGACTGTGACTCTAGTTATCTAGGGCCAGACAAATTTCTTGTTATAGTCCTTTCTCTAGGTCAAATTCCACAAATATTATAGCATAGTAAAAAATGTTATCCTTTGCTTGAAACCTATCCATATATCAGCCCAAGGAATGCCCTATACGACACATAGTTTCTTCATTCCAACAATGTAGAGGGAGATTAGGTAGGAAGGCCCAAACATGAAAATATGAAGGAACATCATGCAGATGATTAAATTATGAAGTCCACAGATCTAATTACATACCTATAGTGCCAAAAAAATGGACCATTCCTGAATATTAGATCTCTATATTATTTTACAAAAATAAAAGTATAGAACCCTCAACCGCAGAAGTAGTGGTTCATCTTGACTTTGATAAAAACTTGCCAATTTCTTTAGACCCAAGTTTCCATTGCTCTTGGAGAATGCTGAATCACAATAAATTGACCTATCAAACCTCAATTTTCTAGGGCCAAATTCAAATGATGAGAGGGCAAAGAAGGGAGGGAGACTTTAGGAATGCTCTCCAAATTCTTGATGAAAATAGTGCACTTAGAATTTTTATATTTCCCTAATGTGGAAACCAAACTATGAAACCCAACCACTTAAGGGTCTGGAGGGGGTGGTGAACCCCCTCTAGATGCAGGATCTATGGCTATAGCTAGAATGGGTCCATGGTTGTCTCAATCATGTGGAGGGGCAAGGGAGAGATCATTTTCATAGAGATACAACTTGAAGAGGAATTAACCACCTAGGCCTTGCTTCCACTTTAGCATACTTATTGTGCTTAAACCCTAGGATTTATTATGAAGAAGAGGGAGGACATTTTTGTTGGAGGATTCCTATGATATACTATGGTTTACTCTTGTGAATAAGATGTTGGAGATGATGATCACTCATCATTTTTTCTTGATCCTCTTGTGTATAGATGTGAGGAAACGAGCACACTTATCTCTCTTTGTCTCTCTCTCTTTGTAATTTATTCATATTGTCTTGGAGGAGCTATGGTTGCTTGGATATTTTGTAGTATCTTGAATACTAGAGTTAGGATTTCATCCCTTGGAGACACTAGAGACAGGGCTTTGTGTTTAAACCCTATATTTTAGTTGTTGAGGAGTAGAGAAGAGGATACATACTTCCTAGGGGAACTTACTAATGTAATGCTTGCTTGTTGGATCTCCTTGTTGTTGGCTAGTTTTTTTTTGGTTTTCTCTATATAGGGTTTTGGAGGGCTATAGGATTTTATTAGTCTTGGGATGAGACTATGGTATGTACATGAAATTCATATATATATAT
>SNQJ01S0175941.1:19674-29848 GCA_010110895.2 Picea sitchensis | reverse complement strand
CATTCACTTATATCCAATGATCAATGAACAATAGTATAAGAGTTACACCAATACACCACAATACACCATGCACAATATATGAGAAATAATCAATAGTTATTGTTCAAGGGAAGTAATGACTTCCAAAGGTAGCTCGAGCTTCCAAATATAAAGGGAGGGATAAACCTACAAAAGGAAGATACAATACTCCAATATCAAGAGAGGGTCGACCTCTCCATCCTTGCCCCTTCCTTCCACCCAAGAATATATGAGAGATAATAAAAGTTTACATTAAATCATCACCATCAACTAACCATCAGATAGAACCAGATAATGCTTCTTGAGACTTATTCAACTTCTGCAATTCTTCACTTATTAGAATAATATGATCCTATAGATAATATAACTCAATGTATTCTTTGAAACTCCTCCAATTTTCACTCCTTGTATCCTCTCCAAAAAGAAGTTATAGAGAGAATGGTAGACCTTATTCAATTATGGTTTATTCAGGAAAGCTAACTTGTATAGAATGCCCCGCGCTCAATATTTAACATCAGATTCTGAAAATCATACACAATCAATTAAAGCCTGTACTCGTTCCAATGAAATTGGTCTCACTTCATTTGGATTCTCTATGAAGAAGTTATGCCTATTTTACCCGGAACACCTGTTTATGACTAGCTTCAAGACTAATAAAAAACCCTATCTTCCACAGAGTGTATCTCCAAAAGTGTAGTGAATAAAGAGCTGAAATTTTTACCACATGTACCTAGATATGTCTTCTCAATACCATACCAATTTCACCATCTGAATCTTTCTAGAAAACAATTTATAGCGAAAATGGTAAGATGACCTGTAAATAACATACCTTAGAACACATCACCAAAAGACTTCATCCTCCCTTGAAATCCGACCTTCTTTACTTCAGATTTCCTCTGAAATTCGACTTGTGTGTATTTAAAATGAATGTATAATGATATGTATTTATACCCTTTATGCCACTTCCTTTTAACATTAGGGCCAACCTGGAACTTTCTTATTTTGTAATATTTTTCTTTAATTATCTTCAGGGCCGACCTGTACTTCCTTCTTCAATTCACTTTGTCATCTTCAAAAATTCATTTCTCCTCAACCATGAGGATCCACGTGACATGCCACCTACTACCAGAAACAACATGATGTATACTATCCATCCATGGATGTTTTGTCTACATGTGCACTATCCTTCATGTCCAAAAACCTTCGTCAATCTTGTGGTCCAAAACCAATGACTAGGGTTGACATCAATGACAACAACCAATCTTCCAACAATTTGTTTCCTTTATAGGGTTGGGATGGAGTATTACACATGAAAAAAGGTGAATAGCAACCAATGAAACTTCTAACTAGCAAGTTCAAACCCTAAGAGTCAAATTGTTGGATTCAAGAGCTAATTTGTCTCTAAACTCAATGATTTGGCCTTGGAAGATAATTTTTTGGGTTTAAAGGCTTGTGGGCCTTTGAACTTAGTGATTTGGCCTTTCTGTGGCCAAAAATAGTTTATTTTTCCTTTTTTATTGGGTTATTTTTGTCAAATTTCAGCCAGTGCAATGTTTAAGGGTAAATCCTTATGTTTGGACGATTGTTGACCTCTCAATTCAATGATTTGAACTCTTTGAGGAAAATCGTTAGGTTGGGTAGGTAATAATATCCTCAAATTATCAATTCAACTTTTGGCTCAACCTACAATGTAGAAACTTAATAAAAACATGGTAGTGAGTCCATGAAATCATTTCTTATTTTTTCCACATAAAATTTTCACCATTATATTAGAGATATAATTTTGTTCTTTGCTCAAGAAATTACAAAGCGAGGATATCAAGTACCAGGAAAGAAATGAAATGAATGGGCGATCCAAGCTAAACAATTTACAAGTTGGTTATGGCTGCCCAAAATACAAGGATTACTGAAGAGCAGAAATATATAGGAGAAAGATAACTGAGCTGAGAAGTAATCTTTTTGTCAAAATGTTTATTCGGATCTCTGATATGTTGTGGCTATCACTTATCCTAAATAATATTTAGAACATGTGGGTAGCCCTCGTGCCCGTCCATCCAGAGATTGAAGGTGATGGAGCCAACTTTTTTCTTGAGTGTTTCCTTGGAGAGAGAGTCAACTTCTTTATTGTTTTCACAATAGATATGGTTGACCATGAGCTTGGTGAAGGTAGTTTGGAGTTGTTTGATCCTGTCCTTCCAGCCCAGGAGAGTGATGACATGTAGTTTACCCTTATAATTTAGCCAGTCTATGATGATGCGTGAATCCCCAAACAACATAAGTGTTTCTAAATTTAATCTGGAGGCGAGAAGGAGAGAGGCCCAGGCACCCAATAACTCTTCCCTGGTGTTGGTGCCCTGCCCACAATTAAAGGTCCATCTGCAAAGAGTATTTTGAGAGATGTGTATCACTCCTCCCGCGTCGCTTTGCATGTTGTTTGATTGTGAAGCTCCATCAAACCAGGCTGTGGGAAACTCCACCGAAGAGATGGTGTGATGTTTTGTCTTTATATTAACAGTTCTAGGGTTAGTGGATGTCCAGGAGTTGTGCATGCCAATAGATAATCATTGATGATTTTTCCATCCACATGTTGAATAGATATTCATGGAAAAGTGTTGGGCTATTATGAAGAATATTTGGCTTGTCGGTACATATAGTAATTCATGTGAACCTCACTTCCTTGAAACTCTATATTGATCATGCAACCTCGAGCTTGATAACGGAGTCAACAACAAACCAAAGGATTGCTCGTCAAACCATTAAAATTTAATTAAAATGAGCACAAGTGAAACCCCTTGGATTTCCATCTTCATAAAACCATTATTCACTCTCATGACCTATGATTTATAAACCATTAGTTGCAAGGAATATTGAAGATAACAAGCTTTCCAATGAGTTTTCGAACACCCATTTCTCCTTTAGATTGATAGTCTTCATAATTCGAGAAGTCAAAATTACCAGTTCATGGTGAAATTTGTATTCATGTTTTTTGTATCTATGAAGCTCAAAATTGGATTATGTTAGTTTAATTGAGCTCATAGACCCCAAAAACATCTAGGGAACCTCTTCCAAAGTTTCCAAATTCATTTTGACTGAACACCAAAAATGCATGTAAATAAGTCTTAGAGGCTAAAGTGCATTCCTCATTTCGAGAGTTTCTTCGTCAAAACTAACAAATTTCTATGTGAGTTTCATCTATGCTATATATTTTTCAAGATGTATCACTAAAGTCTCTAGAACTATTGCATAGGAAACCAATAATTAATGGCGAAGGTGGACTTCATGCCTCAAATGCACTTGGGAGGAAAATATTGTTAAAATCGTTGCCCTGGTTTGACAATTGACCAAAAGATATTTTAGTGATAAGGAATGAGTTTGATAAGATTAGATTAGGTTGGATATTATACTTATGTGCTTAGGATCATTCATTTCATTCACCTCACCACTTTGCACACCATTCTCACCTTGCTTGGCAATGAGTTTCTATAACCAAAACCATTAATCTCATGATGCAAATTTACAGGATACATGGCTCTGATGTTTTGTCATTAGATGCAACATAATATCAATGTCATATGTTTGGATGCNACTTTGCACACCATTCTCACCTTGCTTGGCAATGAGTTTCTATAACCAAAACCATTAATCTCATGATGCAAATTTACAGGATACATGGCTCTGATGTTTTGTCATTAGATGCAACATAATATCAATGTCATATGTTTGGATGCGTTGTTCATATCTCCTTTGCATCTCATTATGAAACTTTTATTTGTGTACATGCCACTTTCTCATTTCTCCACTTGTTGATCCAATACATAGCCTATTATGCTTTTGTTCAAGGGTTATTGATTCCTACTTGTTTTTCATTATCAATCCCATGGAAGCAAGGTAAGAAAACCTATGCAATAATAAGCATTGAAGCATGTTAAACCATGAGTTCATACAAAACAATAATCGATCAAATACACAAATAGGTCTAGGTCAATTTAATGCAAGAGCAAGAACACGAAAGCAAATGAGACTAAAAACAAATCACGCAAGGGTCAACTAGATCAAAATCATCATCAAGAAACAAGTAAGATTCCATCAAATGAAACCAAGAAAGTTCATGAGGAAATTAGGCAAAGTGCCATGAAGCTGCATTCAAAGCTCAAGGGAGAAGCAATCTATTAATACTCTCAACATCCATGCGAATCATAAGACATTCATAAGCCATGTTATCCACCATTTTACATGAATATTTTGAATAAGATTGAAGATTACCCGGCCCTTACAGGTTGTACTAGGAATAAAATGGTTATTGAGCCTCTCTTTGTGGTATGAGGGTGTTGCGTGCAGACAACAACCTCCCAATTTTCTCATCTTAGCATATCTCCAAGACAAGAAATTGCCCCCCCCTCCNACCTGCCTTACCACTTCCAATTCCTACTCAAATCACCTCAACCCATCAATCTACACTTCAACGAGTCCCCTCTTCCTGTGTTGATACATAGCGTACTAACACGCACATCCTTTCTTCCACCTTCACATTCGCGCACCAATGATTTCGTTTCTGCTAATATTCACTACACACGTTCTTATCATCGACGAAGTGCGCATGATCAACACTAATAAATCAATAGTGTCCACATGATTATCTCCATTACATGCACGCATTTCATTGTCTAACTCCTTTCACTTTCACCGATACACCACATATCGACAATGACCCTCCCTTTCTCCTCAATACACTGGTTATCAACAAAGTTTACCTCTTCCTCGTCGATGCATTGCTTGTTGACAAGCTTCCCTCCCATATCGCCATTGCACCGACAAAATAATGTCGACTCATCATCGTCACCAAGCACATCGATGATGACCTTCCTCCTCTTGCCAACGTTGACCTGGTAAGCAAGGCTCACCTTTGTCTTGAGGCCTATCTCATCCTACTCTAGCTCAGATCCTTATCGCGTCATCAATGAGTCTCCTAACGTTTCCCAATGACTAAACTCTCCGTGCCTATCTAGACATTTAGTTATTGATTTCCTATCTCACCCGATCCACTTCATATTGCAGTCGTAATCAAGTTTGTAGTGTCCCTAGTGGCTTTCTTCACGCACATTGAACCAACTTGTTTAGTTTGTGTTTCTTGATTTTATGACTAATTTTGGATTGTGAAAGCATCGCCAAGCATTAGATGAGTTAACCACAACACTTATTGGTCTTGCACTGGCTCTAAACTGTATCTTGAAGAAAATTTGGTCATCCCAGCTCCTACACAGTGCTAAGCGCACTGGACTTCCGTTGGTTGTTTTGGAGGATTTATAAATTTGTGCTATTGATGCATCACCTCATTTTAACGGGTGAACTAAGAGCCTATATAGTGCAAATGGTATAGAAATTGACAGAATCTAATTCGGGCGAAGCAACAGCAAAAACGGGACCCAAACTTTCCTTAAAAAATGCCTTTGAGTGCAATTTTCAACGTTCGTCAAAGTGAATTTTTCATCCCCAAAATAGGCTAATTGTATTATTTTCGCCATTACGATTTCAACGCCATGGATGGAATTGGATTCTGAGATCCAAAAATTACAAAATGATCACCAAAAATTTCTAGCCCAAACTAGCTTGTCAGTGGTGACACCAATAGAATACTTGAATGGCATATCCAATTGTCCCGCTAAAAGTGTTTCTCCACACTCTCCGCATTGCAAAAAACGATACCCGGATCCAACGATGTATGAGTAACTTATGGGTCGTTGAATTTATGCTAGGCAACGTCAAAAACCGCCTTCGACAAAGTGACCGGTTAACATTTTTGTTTCACATTGATATGAAAAAACCTCATTTAACAAAATAGCAATAAAATTGTTTAGTTAAAATTATATTTAAAAAAAAATTAAATTCATTTCAATTTAAAACATTTAAGTTTAAATCCATTTGGATTGAAATAATTTTAGTTAATACTAACTCCAACGTTGGTCATCGGAGCACTTAGTACCAACTCTAGTGCTTACCATCGATAAACTTAACATCAACTCCAACGCTTGTGATCATGGTCATGGCATCGGTTTCAAGGTTTTCTTGGGTTGCGATTTTGGGTATGGAAACATAAACATGGAGGGGGCGTGACCCAAAACCACCCTCCATATATAAAGGCTCGCATTGTGGAATGTGGGGAGAAGGGGCGTGGCATGCCACCCCTTTACCCTTATACATATCATGGTTTAATGTGCCAAAAAACGTGAAGGGCGGGGAGGGCTCATGACCCCTCCTTGTTTTTAATCATTTTTTTGAATATTTTAATATTAATGCTTAAATTTGAGAGGCGAGGTAAAGTGGTAAGCGGTAAGAGGTAAGTGGGGACCATCCCCATTTTAACTTTTACTGTTAATTTTAAAATCATTTTTTCTTTTCCTTGTAAAATTATTCAAAATCATGATCAAACGAAGCATCATCACATGAAACCAAGTTCAATACATGATGATTCAAGCTCGATGAGGTTGCATCGCACTCATGACAAGGATACGAAAACACAGTCTATGTTCAGATATTGCAACGATCACTTGCTCGGAGAGCTTAGAAGAATGTGCACCAACATGATCACTCGATGAAGTTCATAAATTAGCCCCAACTTACACCAACGAGGTTCATAACTCAACCTCTAATTCAAATCGGAGGATTTCATTCAAAGTCCTTCGATGCAAATCAAAGGAGTTCCCATTAACTCCTCTGAAACCTAAAAAATCACCTTTAGTAAATCAGCCATAACTTTTGACTCGGGTGTCCATTGCACACATTCTTTATACTATTGGAAAGGTATTTCTGAGATATATGAATTTATAGTTATAGGTTTTAATAAATTACTAACATATTTCCTTGATTTTTCGAGATGAAGATAGGGTACCTTGTTGGTAGCCCCGAAGAACACAATGCCTCAATCATAAGCAGACAAACCAAGAATTGAATCTAGGGAATTTTACTTGATATGTCAATTATTTAATGCCTTAGTTATATGTGTTCTAATTATTAGTCTTCATAGTTTATTTGGATTTACGTTCATCTATTGTATGTTGAATGGTGTCAAGTACCGAGCGAGAAGGGTCACACTCAACATTCTCACGTTGCAATCCACAACTAAAGATGACAAAGGAGCAATAACAACAGATGTAGCAGTGATAGAGGAGAAGCAAGGAAAATCTAAGGTAAATGGATGAAGATGAGATTTATAAACTCCATGATGATCGATTGTTAAACTTGAATGACGAAGATGTTTCCATATCCATACCAGTCTTCATGGTGCGAAGGGAACATATGGCTGAAATCTATGATGGCCCACTAGCACTAGAAGACAAATTCGAATTATAATTGTTGTCTTTGTTTCTAATCACTACAAAGGGAATAAGACAAATGTTGGAAGGTGAAAGGTCACGGAGGAAGGCAGAAGGCTAAGGGTCACGTTGAACCTCATTAAATACTAAAATTGTACCCAAAGAAAGGGATTTTAGCTCTTCAAACATTGTACACATCTGAACTATTTTGGGAATACAGTGTCAACTAAAATTGGAGAGATGTCCTTAGAGTTTTCATGTACTATTGTCAAAATTGTTAATACGGAGAAGCCCTCAAAGCCAACTTTTGACAGAGAGAAGGACTCACATGTGTGGTTGTTTTACTGCAAACTATTTCAAGTAGAATGTTTGTTGTTCACATGGGTTGTAAGAGCATGTTTGTTTATGGCCTATTCTGACGCAATATGTGTTTTCTTGCAGTTTTTTTATTCTTCATTATTTCTCACGTCCTAAGCATATGAGTTGTCAATGTATGTGATACAGTGACTTGGACTATTCTGATTATATATTCATGTGCATGTGTTATCTAACTTTATTTCTTCATTTCAACAATCTGGGTGAAGCTATTGGTAGAGTTAGTTTCATGTCACAGCTCATTCACTTACGTTATTTCACTCCTAGCTAGGATAGGGTAGATTAGAAGTAGATTAGATTCCTGCATTTACATAGTCTTCATGTACACCTTCCATTTGCATAACCATCCATCATTCACCCTCATCGGTGGACTGAGCCGCAAACGGTAAAACCAAACCATGAATGGTTGTTGGGCCAGAATCTGGATGGGTTCCCTATTCCAAATGGTGAGAGGTCTAATTGGGACTTCTTACAGGGGGTAACCCCTTACTGTTGTCAACTGAATTTAGACTTGTCAACATAGGGCCAGCTTCTTGTGATTGTCATCACAATTTTGGTGCACATTAGAGATGGCCTAGTCTAAGCATTGGTATGGCTCTTGTAAGGGGGTACCTTATTGATGTTTGATGGACTAAAATGATATAGTAGATTTGGAAGCATAATCCTACCCGTTTTTGTAAGGGTAGTGTGGTAGTGGATCTGGACACTCTACCCCATGATCCAGATGGATTATCTATGTCTTCTATTGTTGTAATTTCAATATGGAAAGTATCATGGGTTGTCTTCTTTGAGCTGGTGTACCATTGCCTATCTTCAAGCATGCACCTGCAAATGGTGGTAGACACTGTGGACAATTATGCTCATATCTTTGATCTGCTCACATGAATACGTCAATATTGATATTTTCTAAAAGAGTTTCATGTATTCCTTGAATTTGGTTCTAGGTAGTAGATCATCCATATCTAGTGGTTTATTCTAGAACATCTGTGTCACTTGCAAATGACCAAAGCAATACATTTGATTCATTTATAGCACAAAAGAAAAAAAATGTTTGTAGTCTTTGTAATGATCAATCCTATGATCCAATTATCACATCATGTGGATACACATTATGTATAGGTTGTATACAAGAACATACCTCAACTTATGGGTAGTCTTCATGCCCATCTTGTTTAAAACCTCTCACAATTGACTTAACTAGGGGAAGGAATGCAACAACTAACATGTCAAGGGTTATAGGCGCTCGAGTATTTTGAGTAAAATAAATCTTCACGAATTTCAAACTAGCATAAAGATTGATGCTTTGAGGGAAGAGAGCGTGCTTATGTTACAGAAGGATGTTCTTGTAAAGGCAGTAGTCTTTAGCTATTTTACATCATATTTTTTATTTAATAATTTTTTCTTGACAAAAATCTAGGATAAAATGTATTGAAATGAATAGAAGTATGAGTATTCAAGTGAGAGACCAAACAATTGAGAAGTTTACCAATGATCCAAATTGTAATGTTTTCATGAAGAGTTCAAAGGCAGGAGGTGTGGCTCTTATTTTGATAGTAATTTCTCATTTTTTTTATGGATCCTTGGTGGAATCTAGGAGTTGAACAACACACCCAAGGTTAGATTCATCGGCTTGGACAATATGTGATTCATATTAGAACTTGAAAGAATACATCCACATGGAAGGCTCTTAGAAGCTTTGAATTATTTAGGTGACGAGGTACTTGAGCACCACCTCGGAAGATATTGTGATCATGATTTTAGGGACACTTTACCTTAGACACCCAAACGACCACCTTGAAAGGATCTTTGGACCATTGCATGGCATGATAAATCATGTAGATTGAAGATCTCAAGTTTGACATGTGGAGATAATTTGAAGCCCCCCTCCCCAACCTTGAAGGAATTTATTCATAATTTTTTAGAACATCTCCCTATTGGAAGCCACATGCTCACCTTGGAGGACACTGGAGTTGGATGTGCATGATTTGTGGAGTAAATACACCCCTTGGGAGGCCTTTGGAGGTTGGATGATGGACCTTGGAGCCACATCATACCCTTGTTGAAGGAAATGCCTCACTCTTTGGGGGTATTTGTTGCTTTGTTATTGTACATGTGGCTTGAACAACCCATATTTTATGTATTTTTTACTAGTTAGTGAGAGAGAAGTGTGTTTTACTTCTCCATAGGTTAGATTAGTGGATTTCACTTGAAATATTAATATTTTATTGGAAATGGAGAACATCTCTTTATAAATAGAGATTCACTTCCTCATTACTACTCATGCTTGGATTGGGGGAGAAATCCTTAACATTTCTGAAATTTCTATTGGAGACTTTTGTCTTCTTCTTTGTGCTATGGATGGCTATGTTATCACTCCAAGGAACTCTTTAGGGTTGTATACTAAAGATGCTTGGTAACTTAAGAATATGGTAAATTTGGTATGCTTGGAACAATGGGATAATTCAATAGCT
>SNQJ01S0175940.1:23309-35721 GCA_010110895.2 Picea sitchensis | reverse complement strand
ACCCAACAAGCCACTATTAACCAATACAATCACTTAACTCACAAGCTTTTGTGAGAAAATATATGGACACTTTGTCCTTACTTCATTCTTACCCATTTTCCCTTAGGTAATATACACTACTCTTATGATGTATGATGTTGAATACGTTCATCAAAGTGACGATGGTTTTTTATAATAATATGTATACTTTGCTAAAAAAATTATTTGTATTATGCACCCAAACCTATAGATCACATACTCTAGTCACATGAATGATCTCTACCCTAATTTCCACATTCTCTACACACTTTGTAAACAAGTCGATGGTGATAATTGCATATTAGAACTATGTTTTCTTTGTGGATATAAAATATCTAATAAAGTATATTCCCTGATGCTCAGAGGGATGCATCGAGGGGATTGGAAGTAGCTCAATATAATCTAGTATCTAAGGTTTTATACATGCTCTATAGCATTGATTGCACCACTTAGCCCATTTTAGGCAATCTTTGAATATGGTTGACCATAACCATTCTAGACATAGCATCTTATAAGTGTTCCTTGTTCTGAAAAAGTGGCCTTCATGATACCTCAAAGGACTTATGTTATAAGTAGCCATGTTACTAATAATAGCACACACCCCTAAGTATTCCATCCATCCTAATTTTGTATAAGACTCCAACTATGATCTTAAATATTATTTCCTTTTATACAAGGCTTCATCACTACACTTTTCTCATTCCTTTTGGTGCATGTTCATGATATAGGAAGTATTGAACATTTGTAGGTAATTTGGTGTTACTCAAACTTGAAAATATTGGTATCTAGTGTTACTCAAACTTGAAAACATTGGTATCAGAAAAATCTCCTTCATTAGTCCCTTCATCTTTTCCAATACTTGAAAACATTGGTATCAGGAAAATCTCCTTCCTTAGTCCTTTCATCTTTTCCAATATTCACTAGTAAAAAATGGTTAGGTATGACATGGGATTTTCCTATCTTAAAAAATATCTCAAAATTTATGTTCCTAAAATAGCATCAACCATTGAAGGCTTTTCCTTAAAGTATTGACTATATACTTCAAGCATTGATCACCAACATAAAAATTGAATTTAGCTGCTAATAAATATCAAAAAAAATGGTAAAGGATACACCATATAAAGAGATTATTTCTTGGTAGTGTTGTAGTTGCACTTTATTGGTCACAATGTATGACTAAACAAGTATATCAGATTATCCATTTCTTTATCACCAAGCTATGTGGAGATGACACCAATAGTGATTTCCAAAAAGGAATCTACATGTACATGAAAAATAGTTATTGGGAATGTTAATATCAAAATTCATGATCTTGTTTTTTAATGACTCAAAACTCTATTTATGTTCGTTGGCCCAAACAAATGGTGTTTCCTTCTTGTATAAAACCTCACCAAGTATGTGATTTGTGCACATCCTTTGGCATTTTTTTGATAGTACCCCGTTTTCCTTAAAAATAAATTAGCATTTAATGGTTTATTCAAGGCTCCTATGCCCCATATAGCTTTAACCTTGTCAAAAATGATCATCATGCCTTATTTTGACACTATGTGCCCCAACAGTTTCTCAAAAGGTCATCGAAATTCGATATTTTTAGGGTTGATAATGTTAGTACCTAAACCTACATCCATGATTGATCATATACCCCTAATCCTAGCTCACTAATCCATAATCCTTTTTCAATTATATCCTTCCTATATATTTTATACCTTAATTGCTCTATTCTCTTTCAGTTTGATTGTCTTTGCTTTGCTTTGATTTCATTGTTTTATTAATAAGATATGTTCAAAATAGATTGCATAGGTTTTAATTTGTCACATCATGGATGAATTTATTTAAATTTCCCAATTGAGAGGATTTCCTAAATTTTAAAGTCTAAACAATGTTTGTTGAAAAAAGGGTGGAATTTTGTAGCCCAGAAATAACATTATTGCTAAAAGTGCACTACAAAAATATGAATATTTTGACAACGCATTTCAATCATATAGGTGTATTGTGCAACTTGGTACTTTTTACAATCATTCCTAAGCTTCAAAATTAGACCTTGTCTTATCAGGATGGTGATCTTGTTAAGAAGTGCAAGTTTTATCACTTTTGACTCACGCTATAGAAAGGCAGTTGTTTTTGCAGCAACCTTGTTTTGAAAAATGTTAAATGCATTGTAGAAAAACTTGTAGGTGATTGTTTTTGCAGTCAACTTTGTGCATGTTTTTCGAGCAAATGGTGAGGAACTTGGAAAATATATCAAAACCACACTTGCAAAACAGTCTCATTTAGCTGAAGCGTGAGTCATTTCTTGTAAAAATAAAAATAAAAACCCATTTAGGACTTAGAGGTGGATCTTTGAAGGGGATATTTCCAAATTTCATGAAATTATGTTTCCTAAAAAAATGCCTAGTCAATGGTTGAGGATCCACCTCATCAGTTCGACCTGTCCTTGATCATTGGAGCCAGCACATGAAATCTGAGTGATTTGTTGTGATATCCATCCATTAAGAGATTATGAGTTGGTTTTAGATCCATTATATTTGGATCTCATATTTGTAATAATTTCTATATATTTGAGAAATGAGAATGTAAAGAAGGAGAGGTCCTAGAGGGACAAGGGGTTCAGTCTTTTTGGAGAGGAAGAGAAGGGAAATGGTATGTACTTTGTAAAGAATCTTAAATCATGCAAAATTTTATACTCAAGGAATCAAACACCCTGATGGTTAGATTGTCTTCCTACGTGTCTCTTTTTTCTTATCTTATTTGAATTCAAATTGAAATTTCTGCAAAGCATTGATTTCCTCTTGATCTAGTGTTAAATTACCTATTTCTAGGTTTTACAATTGAATATTTTGTTTCAGGTTTGAAATGATATTTTAAGCTTGGAAATCTTCTGCACATAAGTAAACAAATTGTTAACTTGTGTTTATGTCTTGTTTTCTTTTTCATCTACATCCAAATGTTATTTTTATCTAATCTATTAGTATGAATTCCCTGGACTAAATGAAAGATTGTTGATTATTCAAACTTAATTGAAATATTCTAACCAAACCCATACCCATCCAACTTATCCAAACTACTTGATCCATAATCCAAACCAATCAACCATTATAATAATTGAGGTGCAACGGGATGAGAAGGAGTGAGAGGGTTCGGTGCGAGAACTAGGGTTTGGACCTGGTGTGTGTGCAGTGCGTTTCCATGGCGGCGCCAGGGGGTGGGGCGGTCGCCCCCCCTCCGTTGAAAACGGTCGAAGAGGCCTTTCGCAGGCTGGTCAACAGCAGAGGGAAGAAAACGCCCCCCCAATGATTCTGAAATTCATTAAGAAGTTGGAGGAAATTCTGGAAATCGTCTTACCCGAAGAAAATCCAATGAAGATCGCCTTGGCTCTGGTCCAAAGAGGGCTCGTGGGTCAGTTCATGGGCCTCTGGCCGTTCACCAAAACCACGGATGACTGGATCCAACGGAATTGGAGGCCAAACCTGGAACACGGTGTTACTTGCTATCTGGTTGGTCGAGGTTTTTTTGTGTTGGAATTTTCTCAGAAGAAGACCGGGATTTAATTTTCAGGAATAGGCCCTATTTTATGGGGATGCAGGGCCTATATTTGAACAAATGGACACCTGAATTTGACCCTTTGGTGGATACGCCTAAAGAAGTGCTGGTGTCGGTCAGATTACCAAACCTTCCAATGCACTGTTGGGATTCCAAATCATTGCAAAGGATAGGGAATGGAGTTGGCAGGTTCATTGACAGAGCTAACAACAAAGGACAATATACCTGCTCTAGAATCTGAGTGGAAGTTGATCTGGAGGCAGGGCTCCCTGAAGCAGTAAAGCTAATGGTTGGAACTTGGACTCATTACCAGAAACTTGACTATGAGCACCTGCCTTTCAAGTGCAGGAATTGTCAGGAGCATGGACACTTCCAAAGAAATTGCCCCAAAATGAAAACCATTGGGAAAGAGGACGCAGAAGGTTGGCAGAAAGTTAAGAGAGGAAAAAACTCATATAATGCCAAAGGCAAGGACAAAAGGAACCAGGAACCACCAAAGGATGGTCACCCCTCACAAAGCGCTCAAGAAGCCCCAAAAAAGAAACAAACCCCTGAAATTGGAACAAACGGAGAGGAAGCTCCAACAACTTTGGTCCCAATGGAACCAACCTCGCCTGCCAAGAGTCCCAACCCGAGCAAAGAAAATATCAGTTTGAACTCGAATACAGATACGGAAAACCCGGAAGAGGAAGATACAGAGGTAAGCAGTCCAAAAGGAACATCGGAGCAACCAAAGAGAGGAAGGAAGACTGAGAAGAAAAGAAGGGAAGAGAAAGCCTTCAAGGAAGTGGCTCAAGGCACTCAGTACACAATCCAAGAGATGGTGAATACCAGATCGGGGGCGAAGCTGGGGAAGACATCGAAAGGTGGGCTCCCTCTCCATTCAGGTAAATAATGCAATACGTCTCCTGGAATTGCAGAGGACTTGGGAGCAAACTGAAAGAAGAAGCCTTGAGGGACCTAGTAAGGCTTGTAAGACCAGAAGTCCTCCTTATCCAGGAGACGAAAATGGAGGAGGAAGATGTCCTAAGGATAAGCAACTCATTCTGGAAGAAGGGCCCTGGAAGGGAAATAAGCGCCAGAGCAGCCTCGGGGGGGTTGGAAACTTTCTGGGATTCCTCAAATCTGGAGCTAGTTGAAGAAGCAGGAACCACTCATTGGTTATTCACCAAGTTGTACTATAAAGGATCTGGTCACCTGGTAAGTCTTTTTAACCTATATGTCCCTGTCTTAGTCAATGAGAAGAAAGAATGTTGGGACTCCTTAAATTCATTTCTTAACATGCAAAATACCGAGAATCTAGTAGTGGCAGGGGACCTAAACGTCACCCTTTCACTGGCTTAGAAGAAAGGGGGTTCTATCATCCGGGACCCCGCTAGAGAATGGGTGGAAGATCTGATGTCGGAATGGGAGCTGGAGGATATTCCTCCAACCAACGGGAAATTTACTTGGTCCAATAAAATATTAGGACCAGGTCACATAGCAGCCGGGCTTGATTGGTTCCTTATCCAGTCCTCCTTCCTTACCATCGGCCTGAGGGCCTCCTCCAAGATTCTCCCTCATTATACCTCTGACCATAAACCCATCTCCCTCTCCCTTCGTCCTAGCACTGTTCTAGGCCCCATCTCGTTCAGATTCAGCCCTTTATGGACAGGTCAAGGTGACTTCCTCAACCTGGTTCAAAACTCTTGGAACGTTCCTATCATTGGTTCTCCCTTCTATGTGTGGGAATAGAATCTTAGAAGACTCAAAATTAATCTAAAAATGTGGGCCAAAAAGCTGGGCTCACCCCTGGAGGAAAGAAAAAGAGTGCAGAAAACCTTGGAAAGACACCAGCTGGTTATGGAAGAAACCCATGTCACCCAGGAACTTCTTAACCGGGAATCCGAAATCCAAAGTAAGTTTCATAAAAGTTGCAGGGAAGAAGAAACCTACTGGAGAATGAAATCAAGGGCGTTATGGCTCCAGGATGGAGACAATAATACATCTTTCTTCCACAAGCAAACTCAATCAAGGATAAACTACAATTCCATCAGTGAGATCCAATGGCAGGACCAAGTCTACAAAGACTCCCAAAGCATTAAGGAGGCGGCTCACTCCTATTTCAAAAATCTGTATTCAGCCCCGGCTATGGAGGAATTGGATTCGTGCTCCTATCCGTTAACAGAAGTTCTAGATCTGGTCACCGAAGAAGAGAATAGGTCGCTGAGCAAACCGGTTAGTGTTATTGAAATCAGGAAAGTTGTCCTCAGTATGAACCCAGATAAGGCACCTGGGCCAAACAGTTGCACTGCTCGCTTTTATATACTTTGCTGGGACATCATCAAAAAAGACTTATGCAGGATGGTCACGAAATCCCAGAACTGTAACAAATTGGGTGGCATCACAAACTCTTCATTCTTAGCCCTCATTCCAAAAGAGAAAGGGGAAAAAAGCTTCAATAGATTCAGACCGATATCCCTCTGCAACACCGGTTACAAAATCATCACTAAAATAATGGCAAACATGCTCAAAAAAATTCTGCCAAAATTGATTCCGGAAAATCAGGGAGGGTTTGTAAGAGGGAGACAAATTCTTGATAATATAATTTTAGTTCAGGAAGCCATCCACACTAGCTGTAAGAAAAAAGAGAATGGAATGGTAGTCAAATTGGACCTAGCCAACGCCTTTGACAGGGTCAAACATGACTTCTTGTTTGTAGTCATGAGGAAATTTGGGTTTACTCAGAAGTTCATCGGGTGGGTTAAGGCTTGTATCACAGCTCCTTGGATCACCCCCCTGATAAATGGATGGCCTCCCAAGTTTTTCCAGGCCTCACGAGGGCTAATACAAGGCCGCCCGCTCTCCCCTATGCTCTACGTCTTATAAGCCTCAGTGCTAAGTTTCCAACTGCAAAGCTTCCTCCAAAATAGAACACTTCCAGGAATTAGAATAATCCCTTCAATCAAGGAGGTCAGCCACGCTCAGTTTGCATATGATACCCTCTTATTGGGTGATGCCAATATTAAAACAACAAGGAACTTTAAGTCTGAACTCGACCTCTACAAAGCCTGCTCGGGAAACGAAATTAATTATCACAAGATCAAGATATTTGGCTAGAATTGTAACCCTCAGGAACTGCTACAAATAGGGCGTATCCTTGACATGGAAGGCATAACAATCTGGGATAACTTTATCTATCTGAGGATTCCAATCTTCAAAGGCCAAGCTAAGGTGGTGCACTGGCTGCCCTTGGTGGATAAACTCAAAATCAAGATTCAAGCCTGGGGAGCAAATTGGCTAACCAGAGCAAGTAAAGTGGTGTTGATGAACTCTGTCATTTCCAGCCTTCTTATATATCATTGTTCGGTGCTCCTCGCCCCCAAAACTATAACAAATAAAATCGATGAAATGTTGTGTAGATTCTTGTGGGAAGGAGGCAAGAATTGTGAGAGAAAACTCCACCTAGTTAATTGGGATAAGGTCAAGAAATCAAAATGGGAAGGGGGCCTGAGTATAAGAGATGTGGCTGTACATAACCTTGTTATGGGAGGTAAGTTTCTTTGGAGAATGATCACTGGGAAAAGAACCCGGAGCAAGCAAATTCTCAGGAAAAAATATTTTAGAGGAGATAGAGATCGTTGTCTAGAGAGACCTCCAAAAGTGAAGAAGGGCTTCCCAATCTTCTACCTGTGCCAGAGAGCCCTGTCTTTCTTTCAGCCAAACCTCACTTGGATCCCGGGAAACGGATCAAAAATTAGGATCAGGGAGGACTCCATTCTTGGAGACCAACCCCTCATAGGGTTTAGAGAAACAAGTAATATTGGCGAATGGCTCTTGGCCAATAATTGCATAATGCTTTGGGACATCTCCCTCTGAAAGAATGATGACCAACAATCCTGGCAAGGCTAGAATCTGGGGAGATACCCGGAATATCTCCATGAAGAAGCAACGATACTTCTAGACTTCCTTCAAGGAAAGGCACCGATTAGTGTCGGGTCCAAAGATAAACGAGGTTGGGGCTCTGCTTCAAGGTTATACAAAGCAGCAGCAGGCTATAAGGTAGCCCTTGAAATTCCATGCCCCCCCCCAAATCCAGGCCCGTGGAAAGCACTTTGGAACTTCCCTTCAATTCCCAAGGTTGACCACTTTGCTTGGATCTTTACCCACAACAGCATTCTAACTTTCGATAATCTTAAGAGGAGGGGATGGGAGGGGCCCTGTCGCTATCCCTTGTGCAGCCAAGAAGAAGAAACCTCTGCGCACCTCCTTTTCATGTGTGATTTCTCAAAATAAGTTTGGGGCCTTCTAACAGGTGCGACCTCCTCAAGCCTTCCCACCTCAGCCCCGAAGCTATTAAGAAACTGGGTCTTTGTCCTCGTTTGATTTGAGCAAGAAGCACCTCCTCAAAACAGTTTGGATGTGGATTCCCAAATTCATATGCTCGAAGATTTGGTTGGAGAGGAATAACAGAATTTTTAAAGGGGTAGGAAGGCTACCTTCCCAGGTGGCCATTAAAGCTAGGATGATGATTTCAGAAGCCTTAAATGGTAAGACCACTATCCGGAACTCGGAACCCCCCTCGGAGGAAGAAGGAAGGTGGATTAAGGAATTCAGCCAAGCCCATTCTGGCACGAATCAAATCAAACCTCTACAAAAAAGGAAATGGGAGATAAGGATGGAAGAACAGGAATTTCTAAAGTGGAGATCGTCGCTCAAAGAGTGGTGTCTCTTCTTCGATGGGGCCTCCAAGGGAAACCCTGGTCAGGCAGGGGGAGGGGGAGTAATCCTCAACCCCTCTGGAAAAATTCACAAGGCGTACGCTTGGGATTTAGGCCATGCCTCTAATAACCAAGAGGAATTCCTAGATCTTTGGCAAGGTCTCACTCAGGTGTTAAAAATGGGGATCCAGAAAATCATGATCTTTGGAGATTCTAAACAGGTAGTGGATGTGTTCAACACTAAAAATATTCCTAAGGACATCATCCTGGCTCAGTTGTACAAGAAATCGCTTCTTCTCCTGTTGCAGTTAAAGGAATATCAATTGAACCATGTGCTGAGATTTTTGAATGGACAGGCCGATAAGGAAGAAAACAACGGATCCCTCCTGAGCAAAGGGCATCTAAAGGTTAATGAGGAAGCATCCCATCAAACCATTCCCTAAGCCTATAGGCATTCGCGATCTGAAACTTCACGTGTGCAAGGCGATTGGCCGGACGGACACTAGACCCAACAAAGCTCCGGTGGGACGGGCGAAATCTCAGAACAGAGATTTGAAGTCCGATTCGGATCGTGGGGGATCACGAGGCGGTGGTATCATTTCAAATTTAAAGGGGAAGCCTCTGGTGCATTTTCTCATCTCCAAAAATAGACACGCCATCTCCCCGTGCAGGAAGGAATACCAGAATCACCGAAGAAGAATGGATTCAGTGTCCAAACCAACTCTCACTCTGAAGGAACGAATCGAGCTGATCAGAGCGGAGTTGGAGAGCATAAAGGCGTCCATGACCAAAAGGAAATGGGAGATGATCAACATGGAAATGAAGGACATAAGGGATGATCTCTCAGATGAAATCCAGACAGGACTGAAGGACGCGGCCAATCTTATGGGAGACCTGGGGAAGAGACTCTGCAAGCTGGAGCATCAAGTTGAAGAGCTCACTAAGGCTCTAGGAAAGATTTCGGAAGCGACTGCTGAGGCATCTTCCAAGGTCGGGTAAAGAAGCATCTTGGTGGAGAGCTAGCATCGTTCACACCAGTAGTTATGAGGATTTCCAGCAGGCTAGTTTGTAGTTTAAGCTCTAAGTAGTTGGGGCTTCGGCAGATAGAACTTGGGTCTTAAGTAAGGATATACTCTCTGGTTAGAAGAATGGTAACAGAGCAGTAGCTCTGATTTTGAAAATGTAAGGGTTGGCAGCCCCCTCTGTCGCTTATTAAATAAAGCCTCATAACCGTTTCTGTTAAAAAAAATAATTGAGGTGCCCTAGCTTTGTGTCATAGTAGTCTAGTGCAGACTTTAGGGATAACATTTTTTGGCGTCGTTGTCGAGGAAGGAGGAACGAAGTATCTTCCCTGGGTTGTACGATAATGAATACAACCAGTTCTTCATGGTGAACAAGGACTTGTGACATAAGTGGTTACATCATTCATCTGACGACTCCATGGTTAAAGAATCCGTACGCAACTCCATTGGTTCAGAGTGTCAAAAGAAATGGATGTTATTATATCTTGAAGGTTTTCACCATTTGAATTCTTAGTTGTTCCTAGTTATCCAAATTTAGTACCTCATGTAGATGAATGGAAAGGTCATCTTCCCAAGTTTAAATAAGGTACAAATGACAATCATGCAGAGCACTTGTTATATTTTCATGAACTTATGCACCAATTGGATATCTCTCATGAGGATGTACTCATGAAGATGTTCATGTACTCGTTGGAGGGAGATGCTCGTGAGTGGTATAGATTTCTACCTCCTTATAGAATTTCTTCATTGCAGGAGTTTCATATAGTTTTTCATGATCATTGTAAAAAAAATTGTCCAGATAAGTTGTTATTTGAACATTGTTGTGAAGAGTTTGAATCTTATATTCAACATCCAATTATTAATTATTCTAATAGTGAAAATGAAAGAGTTGTTTATGTTGAATAAATGGAGGAGGAATCACATGAATCATTCTCTAGCTCTTCGATCTTGGAAGAAGATTTTATTGATTGCTTTAATGATAAAGATGTTGGAAACAATAATCTAGATGCATTTTTCATTGTACCAAATTTTTCTAGTAGTTATTGCTATGATGAAATTGTTGTACTAAATTATCATGAAAATCAGGTTGTCAATATTCAAACATTATTTCCAGTGCATCATGAAATGAAGATATCTGAATTTCAAGTTTTAGAATTTTTTTCAAAACAACCTATATATGATGAATATGAAGATGATTTGCAGCAGATTACTACATCAACAAATACCATTTTTTCCAGAAAACACCTTGTTTATGATGTAACATCACACTCTTTCACGCATGATTTGACTTATTCTTTGAGGACACTTGCGTGCAAGTGATCTAGTTGTAGTGTATAATTTTTTGTTCGCTTATGGATTCTTATTATGATGTTATGTTATTTGATATCTATGTATTGACAGATGTTATTGACAATTTTCCCCTGAGTGTGTAGGACACTTGATAGGGAGAGGATGCCAATGGAATCAATGGACCTCCTTAGACTCTGGATCAAGTCAGCGAGTGGATTGTATTGGTTGGGATATTTTTATTTATTCATATGTGACATATGATCGGGTATATCATGATGTTGTTTATGGATCATTGACAGTGTTTCGTTGATGGATGCAGGATGACGATTTCTTTCTAATCAAAATCACATAAGGAGTAAAGGGACCATGCACATCAACCAAATATTGAGGGAGAGGCGTGGAAACAACCCTGCTACAACCTACTAGCATTCCCACCGTGGCTCGAATTGTAGGTTAACGATTACCTAGTTCGATAGATCCATAATGTCATGAGGGCAGACTGAGACAGCGGCTCACGAAGATTCTAAGGGGTCCACAATAAGACAAGTTCCTTATTCCTTAGAGGCCCCTAGTCTCTCACAAGGTCGTTTGAATGGAGTATTGACTCCAAGGGTTGAACAACTACCAAAACCTGTCAAAGGCAAGTGGCACCCTTGGAGCACATAGTGCTTCTTGAAGGGCACATCGCATAATTAAAAATTGAATCAAGGGCGAGTGGAACCCTTGGAGAACGAAGTGCGTCTTGAAGGGCACATCGAAGTATAAAAAAATGAGTCAATGAATCTAGATGGCCTAGAAAATGTGAGTGAATGTTACACCTTAAAATCTTGAGCACCTGCCTAATTAATTAATTGATGAATTAATTAACTAAATAATGAATTTAATTAAGCATAATCCCTAAGGGTCTAGGCATTTGCAAATAAATATTTAACTAGGCCTAAGTCTAAGTGAATGAGAAGACTAAAAACTGAAAATTTTGAATTAAATGATGATGGGATGAAATAAATCAAATTAAGAATAAATGAAAATAAAAGTAAATCATAAATAATGATTATTACACTTGTGCAAGTACATACTAAATTAGAATTTTAGTTGAGATATGAATAAAGAATAGATGTGTAAGCATAGAAATGTATCTAGTCTAGTCTAACTACAGAGATTTCCTAAATTAAACACAACTAAGTTTTAGAAAGGCGTCAGACATAAAAGGGAAATAGAGGGAATAAAGGGATAGCTAGGAGAAATTTTAGGAGCTCTTTTAGGATGGGTGAGGAAAATTGACATTTAATTTAATTAAATTATGGATTTATTAGTGCAACTAAGGGAACAAGTGAAAATTGTATGGGGAAAATAATTCCTAATTAAATTATAAAAAAATGAATTAAATGTGAAAATGACAAGTGGTCACTAAGAAAAAATATATAAAGGAAATGGATGAGAGGAGGAAGGGGGATGACTGGTATGAGTAATTTTATGCTGCATAAATTTTGATTAGTTTTACTTGTGATATTTTGGATACCCATCTTGAGAAACAGAGTGCTAGCTCGACCTTGTGAAGCAAGCTGGGAGCTAAAGTATTATGTTTGTATTTGTGCATGGCCCATTTGCGGATTGGGGCACTGAGGGGGAAGAAGAGTACCCCCATCATTGGTTGGGAGGTACCGGTGAAGTCTACATGGTTAGCAAGCTGGGAGCTAGATGGAGCGTAAGTGTGAAAGAACGTCTTCGACTTCATCGCCTTTGGTTACGGTATTCCTCACTGAATTAGTAAATGCAATGTATTAAGTTTATTGTATTTTTATTTGAACTCTCAATGTTTTAAGTGTTTTTGTATATATATAT